>CAUYRH010107243.1:0-10142 GCA_963574655.1 Perodicticus potto | reverse complement strand
CCGGGTGTTGTGGCAGATGCCTATAGTCCCAGCTACTTGGGAGGTGGAGGCAAGAGACTCACTTGAGCCCAGGAATTGGAGGTTGCTGTGAGCTGTGATGCCACAGTACTCTATCCAGGGTGACAGCTTGAGGCTCTGTCTTAAAAAATAAATAAATAAAGATGAAAGTAAAGTAAATTAACTCTTCTATTTGTATTAGGGCTTAATGAGAGTACATTAAGCTAAAGGCGTCCCTACTTGTTTTAATAATAGTCACCATCACCAAGGAAAACAGAAACACATGAGTCTACCTGGCCTGAAAATGTCACTGTGTTATCCTAAGACACTAGCTCCAATTTCATACACAACCAGGTACGTGACTGTGGTATACACTCCATGCTGCCACACATTTATCAAAGTGCAAGGTCATAACTGCTACGCTTATGGAGCACTTACTGTCTGCCTTCCAGCTCTCACCTTATTCCATCTCCAACACTATTTGGAGGGAGGTAGCACTACCTCCCCTTTTTTGTAGAATATAAAAATACAAGTGTATCTTATATTAGAAAGAGGGGAAATAGTGGGGGGAAGAGATGAGCAAGAGAGAGGAAGAAAAGAACAGAGAGCAGGGAGTGAGAGAGGGAAAGATGAGAGTTGGGGAGAGAAACAGAACAAGAGAGAAAGGCTCCCCTGGCATCCCAAAGAAAGAAAGGAAGACTGCCCACTACCTCTCTTTTACAATCAGAATCCCCAGGCTCAGAAAGGGTAGATACCTTAAACAAGGGCACACAGCTAGTAAGTGATGAGAATGGACTCTGCCCCAGGACATTCCTGCATTCTAATGGCCTTACACAGAATGCTTTCACACCACAGAGGTCTCCCTTTGATAAACAGAGGTACCTGGCAGGCAGAACCAGTCTAACAAGCCAAGAGAAGGTAAGGTGAAGGCCAGAGTAAGGACAAAAACAAAGGCCTGGGTAATTAATATGAGTTAATATAGCAATAGAGCTCTCAAGACACGACCTGCTGAGTTGCCTAACTTTAATACCCTTGTTCTTTGCAACCACCTCCTACTGTATGAACACATACTGCTGGAGCTGAATGTAATCTGGGCATCACAGCAGTTGTATACAAATAAGAAAACTATTTTTCTCCACACTGTTAAACAAGTCCCACCATGAACATTAGGCAGGTTCTGAAGAGGCAGGAAGAAGCATTTTTATATGAACATCCTCAAGTGGACTTCAGGTTTATGGGTTCCAGAAATTTGAATGGCAGTTTATTTCAGTCATACAAAAATGGAACAATGTCCTTGAAAAGCTCTTGTGCTTCTACACTATACTCCTATTAAACTCCCCAAGGTAAGGGCCAGGTGCAGTGGCTCACGCTTGTAATCCCAACACTCTGGGAGGCTGAGGCAGGTGGATTGCCTGAGCTCACAGGTTGGAGACCCCCCTGAGCCGGAGCAAGACTGGGACCCACCTCTAAAAATAACCTGGTGTTGTGGTGAGTGCCTATACTCCCCGCTACTCAAGACTGAGCCAAGAGGATGGCTAGAACCCAAGACTTTGAGGTTGCTGTGAGCTATGAAGCCATTGCACCCTACCAAGGGCGACAAAATGAGACTCTGTCTCAAAAAACAAAAAAACAAAATAACTCCCCACGGTACTAAGAATGGTTACACATCAATGAGCTTTCTTCCTGTGCTTTACTCTTAAAAACCAAAGAGGTTCTGGGCCTCAGTGATCACAAAGTCCCCATGGCTGAAGGACCAGCAGATCCTACTCTCCAGCTCAGTCTTTCTCAACCAGTTCAGCAATCTGAAGACAGCAGCAATATAAGACTTGACACCCGGTAATAGTAGCCACTATACACATGGGACTACGCTCTCTTAAAATGTGGCTAGTGTGGCTGGGCACGGTGGCTCACACCTGTAATCCCAGCACTTGGGAGGCCGAGGCAGGTGGATTGCCTGAGCTCAAGGTTTGGGACCAGCCTGAGCCAGAGTGAGACCTCATCTCTAAAAAAAATAGCTGGGTGCTATGGTGGGTGCCTGTAGTCCCGGCTACTTGGAAGGCTGAGGCCAGGGGATCACTTGAACTCAAGAGTTTGAGGTTGTGAGCTAAGACGCCATGGCACTCTACCAAGGGTAAGCAAATGAGACTCTGTCCCCCCCCCCCCAAAAAATGTGGCTAGTGTGAATAAGGGGCTGAATTTTTTATTTTATTTAATATTATTAAATTAAAGTAGTCTAGTGACTGCAGTACTGGGCTGTACAGTCAGAGACTGTCTGCAGTCATAAACATGGGTATTTATGAAAATGAAAGCATATTAAACATAATATGTTACGACTTTTTCCCACTTTATATAACATGGATCTGTTTCCATACAATGCATTTGGATATTATTGGATATTTTTACTTAGTATATTAACCTCAAGCCTTCACCTTACCAGCTTGCTCTTGGCTTGTTAGACTGTTTCTGCCTGCTCAGTTGATGTCTGTTTATCAAAATGAGACCGTATGAAGTGTGAAAGCAATACGTAGCTACTGAGCACCCCAAGTGTGGCTAGTCCAAATTGAGAAGCGTTGTAATGGTTTGTTTGTTTGTTTGGTTTTTTTTTTTGAAACAGAGTCTCACTTTGTCACCCTGGTAGAGTGCCATGGCGTCATTGCTCACAGCAACCTCCGGCTCTTGGGCTTGAGCGATTCTCTTGCCTCAGCCTCCCAAGTACCTGGGACTACAGGTGCGCACCATAATGCCTGGCTATTTTTAGAGATGGGGTCTCTTTCTAGCTCAAGCTGGTCTTTTTTTATATTTATTTATTTACTTATTTCTTTATTTAGGGACAGAGTCTATGTTGCCCTTGGTAGAATACCGTGGCATTACAGCTCACAGCAACCTCAAACTCTTGGGCTTATTTCTGGTGCCTCTGTTTCTCTCAAAACCTCTACCTGGCAGTGTCAGGGCCCAGGACTGGCCAGGTCTCGGGCCTGGCTTAACTAGGTTTCTGACGCAGACCCGCTAAGTACCTTGCTCAGGTCTCTTAGGTGCCTGAGTGCTATCTACTTTAGGTGGAGAGGGAGAGAGAGTGTCTTAGGGAGTCTTTTTAGAATAGATAGATGGTAATCTTCAGCAGAGAGACGCCGTGCTGGCGTTCTGCAGGCAGGAGAGGAGACAGAGAGTAAGCGGGTCCGTGACAGAATACGCATGCTTTCTACTGCCTTCTCCTCCAGCCTAACATAAGGCTGATCTCGTGCCTCTCAACACCGGTGTAGAGACTGCCAATTCACCACTGCTCTCCTCTCGGGAGCTCTCATGCTGGTTAGGAGAGCTAAATCCCTCTCCATGCCCTTTCCACCCAGGTGTTCCATTATTGTGCTTTACAGGTATTTCTTACAACTCTCACTCCTCCTAGCCACAGGCTATATGGACTGCAACATGGCAGATCATTCCTCTATGTGTTCCTCCCTCCCTTCTCTCCCTCTTTTCTAGCCACTGCTCCATTATGGCCTGCCTTCCCTCACCCTTCTCACTTCACCTTGCACACTGACAACAAATCAAGTTTCCTACAACACTTTCAGGGGCCACACATCCACTTTCAGATCCCTTAGCCTGGCATCTAAGAGGCTCCCAAATTGGCTCTGGTATCCCTTTTCCACATTTTACCTCACACCAGAATCTTCTAAAATCCCTTAGGAAGAATGTATGAACAAAGGAAAGTAGGGGCCAAATCTGTCTTGCTTAAACCTGCACCCCAAGTACCTACAACATGCTAGGAACTCAGCACATGCAAAAGTATCCACCAAATGAACTAGTGAACTATTGCTCTCCTCCCAGATGTCATGGAAAAGTAATGAACTCTTGAAGCCTGCAAAAGCAAACTTAACCTCAGACAACACAGGTAATCATTCTTTGGTTCTTTTTAAACTAAGATACTTACAGTACAGTGGTTCTCAATCTGTGGGTAGCGACCCCTTTGTAACAATGAAAATATATCGCAGCATTAGGAAGTTTGCAGTAGGTTAGCAACAGTTTGAAACAGGATAAACTAGGGGCTTCAAAAGTTGTTTCAGATTTACATGCTAAAGCATAAGCCATTTGTTTCTATAAGTCATCTATTTCTATTCGACTTTTTAAAACTCTGTCAACTCCAGGCACAGTGGCTCATGCCTATAATCCTAGCATTCTGGGAGGCTGAGGCATGTGGATTGCTTGAGCTCAGGAGTTCAAGACTAGCCTGAGCAAGAATAAGACCTCACCTCTACTAAAAATAAAAAACCTATAGCCGAGCGTTGTGGTGGGCACCTGTAGTCCCAGCTGCTTGGGAGGCTGAGGCAAGAGAATCGCTTAAGCCCACAAGTTTGAGGTTGCTGTGAGCTGTGACGCCACAGCACTCTACCAAGAGTGACATAGTGAGACTATGTCTCAAAAATAAATAAATAAATAAAAATAAAAATAGAAAAACTAGCTGGGTATTGTAGTGGGAGTCTGTAGCCAGCTACTCAGGAGGCTGAGGCAGGAGGATCTCTTGAGCCCATCTCTTGAGGTTGCTGTGAGCTATGATGACACCATGGCACTCTATCCAGGATAATAAGAGTTAAGACTCCTTCTCAAAAATAAAAAAATAAATAAAACCATGTCAACAACATAATAATTTAAATATTTTCCCCTGTTAACTCAGAAGAGACTAGGAGCCCCTAGTTGTGCACACAGGAAGCAGGGAAGAGGTCAGGGAAATCATGTGCTCATAATTCAGTTGGTTAATCAAGTTCTGACCATTACACAGTATTTTAATTGATTTTGCTCTTTGTCACATATGGTTTCATTTACACACGTAATGAACCACTAACTAAATGCAGGCTCAAGGAACACCAAAGGCAAAATACATGTTAGTGAGAAATTAGTGAGAAATACGAGAAGTGAGAATCATCATAAAAATGGTAAATCTGAGGCTGGGCACAATGGCTCACAACTGTAATCCCAGAACTTTGGGAGGCCAAGGTGGGTGGACTGCCTGAGCTCACAAGTTTGAGTCCAGCCTGAGCCAGAGCAAGACCTCGTCTCTAAAAACGGGTGTTGTGGTAAGTGCCTGTAGACCCAGCTACTCGGGAAGCTGAGGCAAGAGAATCGTTTGAGCCCAGGAGTCTGAGGTTGCTGTGAGCTATGATGCCATTGCGCTCTACTGGGGGCAAAAAAGTGAGACTCTGTATCAGAAAAAAAAGGTAAATCTGCTGCATGAGTGCAGTGGTTCACATCTATAATCCCAGCACTTTGGGAGACTTAGGCTAGAGAATTGATTGAGTCCAGGAGTTCAAGACCAGGCTGAGCAATATAGCGAGACTCTGTCTCTACAAAAAATAAGTAAATTAGCCAGGTGTAGTGGCACATGCTATAGCTCCAGCTACTTGGAAGGCTAAGGTGAGAGAATCACTTGAACCTAGAAGTGGAAGACTGCAGTGAGTTACAATTGCACCACTGCGTTCCAGCCTGGGCAACAGAGCAAGATTCTATCTCTGAAACAAAACAGAGTAGGGTGCACAAATTCTAGCACTCTGGGAGGCCAAGGCAGGTGGATCACCGAGCTCAGGAGTCCAAGACCAGCTTGAGCAAGAGTGAGACCCTGTCTGTAAAAGGAGCTGGGCATTGTGACGGGCACCTATAGTCCCAGCTACTTGGGAGGCTTAGGCAAGAAGATCACTTGAGCCCAAGAGTTTGAGTTTGCTATGCGCTACGATACAACACCACAGCATTCTACCTAGGATTACAAAGTGAAACTGTGTCTCAAAAAAAAAAGACCAGGCACAGTGGCTCAGCCTATAATCATAACACTTTGGGATGCTGAAGCAGGTGATCACCTGAGCTCACAATGAGATCAGCCTAAGCTAAAAATAGCTGGGCATTATGGTGGGTGCTTGTAATCCCAGCTACTTGGGAGCCTGAGGAAAAGAGAATCGCTTGAGCCCAGGAATCTGAGTCTGAGGCTGCTGTGAGCTATGACGCCACAACACTCTCTCTACCATGGGTAACAAAATGAGACTGTCTCAAAAAAGAAAAAAAAAGACAGTAAGTCTGCAAATTGTCTGAAGATCTGAAGATGCTATGTCTCAGCATCTTCAGTTGTATTTATCTTATCATAATTTCTTACCATCCCTGCTATTTTTTTTTTTTAAAGTATAATCAGGCAGTGCCTGTGGCTCAATGGGTAGGGTGCCAGCCCTAATACTGAGAGTGGTGGATTTGAACCCAGTCCCGGCCAAACTGCAACAACAAAAAAAAATAGCCAGGCATTCTGGCGGGTGCCTGTAGTCCCAGCTACTTGGGAGGCTGAGGCAAAAGAATTGCCTAAGCCCAGGAGTCGGAGGTTGCTGTGAGCTGTGATGACACAGCACTCTACCAAGGGCAATAAAGTGAGACTCTGTCTCAAAAAATAAATTAATTAATTAAATTAAATTATCTGTTGTTTCTGAAGAACAAAATGCACCAAATGGAGTATAAATGGACCCTGATCAAGACCATCCTGCTGAAGATTATTTAAAAAGGAGAAAACTGAGATGAAAAGCTATCACAAGGCCAGCCACAGTGGCTTACACCTGCAATCCCAGCCCTTGAGTGGCCAATTGCTTAAGGCCAGGAGTTTGAGACCAGCCTGGGCAAAGTAATAAGATCATGTCTTTGTGAGGAGAGTGGAGCTGTCACAAACAGCTTATCAACCAGCAAAACTCGGATATGCACATTTGATAATCCAAAACTGTCAGTTTCGGGCGGTGCCTGTGGCTCATCAAGTAGGGCGCCGGCCCCATATACTGAAGGTGGCGGGTTCAAACACGGCCTCCGCTGAACTGCAAAAGCAGAAAAAAATAGCTGGGCGTTGTGGCGGGCACCTGTAGTCTCAGCAACTCGGGAGGCTGAGGCAAGAGAATTGCTTAAGCCTAGGAGTTGGAGGTTGCTGTGAGCTGTGTGATGCCACGGCACTCTACTGAGGGTGATAAAGTGAGACTCTGTCTCTACAAAAAAAAAAAATCAAAACTGTCAGTTTCCATAGGTTTCCATTTTAGCTAGATAAGCATTTTTTTTAGTCGAGTGACTTTAAAAGTTTATTCTTTCATGTAGCCAAGAACTTATATTTCTCTTGTCTTCTCTTAGTCCTCCCAAATTTTCTCATACCTCACCTGTGTGGTTTTTTACCAGAATTCTTTTTGTTTGGAAAAATCCTCCCCCTTCCTCTGACCTCAACCCGAAACCATCTCCCCATAAATACCAATCTGTCTGATTTTATGGAAGTTGTTTCATATCCTTGCAGTAGAGGCCTAGTCTATTTCTTAAAGCTAAATTCATTGTGCCCCATAAAAATAAAATCATTCAAACCACAGCCAGGCACTGAATCACCTACCAATGCTCCCCCTTTCTGCCAATGAGTGGCTCTTCCAAATGTGTTTTTCTGGTGGTGACCTTGTGTTGCCTTCATTTGTCTGGCACCTGTATTTTCAAATCCACAGAACTTTTGCCCTACCAAGTTCATAAAATGTAAATCATTTTCTGCTATAAATTCTGTTTCTCAAGGCTAAATAACCTTGATAAATGGAAGGTACTATGAACACAAATGAACTATGAAAGAATTAGTGGCAATAATATACTTTAATGTGTCTAACCCTTTGCCCATCGTCTGAAGAGATAGAAGAAGGAAGGAAGAAATGCACTTTACGAATACTTCATAAAGTTAGGTCATTTGATCTTTGTAACAACCTTGGGAAGCAGTCAGGGCAAGCGTTTATTACTCCCATTTACAGATGAAAAGCCTAAACTTCAAAAAGGTTTAAGTTACTGGCCCACCCAATTCCGCATGACCAGCAAGTGTCTGCCTAGGACTGTATTAAAGTCTTACATCTTCCAACCCAAAGGTTATCTACTATTTATTCCCTCCCTGTGCTTCTATCTACAGCCAAGTAGCAACCACCTAGGGATTCAGCATCTCAAAGGGAGGGTAGATCTCTGCCTTTTAGGACACCATCTCCCTTTAGCAAACAAGCTGGAAAGCCATCTCAATCTTCCCAATAGAAAATAATGCCTTTCTCTTTTACATACCACTCTTAACAACTATTTGTTTCCAAAATAATTCCCAACAGTTCCTCTTTCAAAAAGACTTACTCATGGCTTGGTGCCTGTAGCTCAAGTGGCTAAGGCACCAGCCACACACACCAGAGCTGGCAGGTTCCAATTCAGCCTCGGCCTACCAAACAACAATGACAACTACAACCAAAAAAAAAAAAAGAAAAAAAATAGACAGGCATTGGGTGGGCGCCTGTAGTCCCAGCTACTCAGGAGGCTGAGGCAAGAGAATCACTTAAGCCCAGGAACTGGAGGTTGCTGTGAGCTGTGATGCCACAGCATTCTACCCAGGGCAAGAGCTTGAGGCTCTGTCTCAAAAAAAAAGAAAAAAGAAAAGACTTACTCATAAGACACTAGTAGCGTAAAAAGTTTGCATCAGCATATGATTTTCTTAATAAAATTCGAGCTGATAAAACATGTCTCAATCTCAAACTTTACAGCTAAAATAACAAGAACAAAGAACAGTTAAATTATGCAAGACAATGTCATTTTTTTTTCTCCACCACATCTGCCTCTATGGGTCTCCTGTGAGTCATTGTCTTTGTGTTCAGTCATCATTATACAAACTGCCATTTTCTACCCTAAATTATTTTGTGTTTTATTCATTTATTTATTTATTTATTTATTTTTGAGACAGCGTCTCACTTTTGTCGCCCCTGGTACAGTGCCATGGTTCCATAACTTGGGAGCATTTATCATGTGTTTGTGTTAGAAATTTCCAGTTCCACTCTTTTAGTTATTTTATTTTAATTCTTTAATTAAGTTATTTATTTATTTTTGAGACAGAGGCTCTAGCTGTCACCCTGGATAGAGTGCTGTGGAGTCACAGCTCACAGCAACCTCAGACTCTTGGGCTCAAGTGATCCTTTTCCCTCAGCCTCCCGAGTAGCTGGGACTATGGGCATCTCCCACAACACCCAGGTATTTTTAGAAACGAGGTCTCCCTCTTGCTCAGGCTGGTCTCCAACGCCTGAGCTCAGGCAATCCACTCACCTCAGCCTCCCAGAGTGCTGGAATTATAGGTGTGGGCCACCGCACCTGGCCTTTATTTTATGTTTTAAAGAAATAAAAATGGAATCCTATTACATCTTTCACCACCTAGCTAAGCACTGATCTCCAAGTCCTCAAAGTTATGGTTCCAATTTTCATAATTACCAGCTTTACACAAATAGAAAATGAGACATAATAAGACTACAACCTATTTATTCACTCAATAGATACATTTAAATTATATCAGATACCAGGGACAGGAACTCAAAAGTGAACAAGAAGTGTCCCTCCTCACAACCTATAGGAGAGAAAAAATAAACAAGTAATGACACAATAAACTGATCAAGATTAAGGTGGGGAAGGCTGAGTCTGAGTGGCTCGTGTCTCTAATCCTAGCACTCTTGTGAGGCCTAGGTGGGAGGATTTCTTTAGTTCAAGTGTTCAAGACCAGCCTGAGCAAAAGTGATACCCCATCTCTACTAAAAATAGAAAAAAATAGCCAGGTGTTGTGACAGGTGCCTGTGGGCTGAGCTAGTTGGGAGGCTGAGGCAAGGGGATCTCTCTTGATCCCAGGAGTTTGAGGTTACAGTGAGCTAGGCTAATGCCATGGCACTGTAGCCTGGGGCAACAGAGTAAGATTCTATCTCAAAAACATATTAAGATGGGGAGAAGAAAAAAATATTTAGGTGGGGGTAGGCATATGGCCTGGAGCAGTGGAAATCATGAGATGCTTCCTGGAGGAAGTGGTCTGTAAGCATTTATAAGCATCTATTTCTTTACTCTCAGTACAAAATAAACCTAATGGACTCAACTCTATTCCTTAATAGGATATATGATATACTTGCCATAGTCAAGTCAAAAATCTAACAGCAGAGTTAGAACATAACTTTTTTTTTTTGAGACAGAGCTTCAAGCTGTCACCCTGGATAGAGTGCTGTGGCATCACAGCTCACAGCAACCTCCAATTCCTGGGCTCAAGTGAGTCTCCTGCCTCCACCTCCCAAGTAGCTGGGACTACAGGGCCCGCCACAATGCCCGGCCATTTTTTGGTTGCAGCGGTCATT
>CAUYRH010107241.1:0-14851 GCA_963574655.1 Perodicticus potto | reverse complement strand
GCTGGGACTACAGGAGCCTGCCACAAAGCCTGGCAATTTTTTGGTTGCAGTCATCATTGTTATTTGGTGGGCCTGGGCTGGATTCAAACCCACCAGCTCAGGTGTATGTGGCTGGTGCCTTAGCCTGTTGAGCCACAGGCGTTGAACCTGCCCAGCTATTTTTTTTTTTTTTTGAGACAGAGCCTCAAGCTGTCACCCTGGATAGAGTGCTGTGGCATCACGACTCACAGCAACCTCCAATTCCTGGGTTCACGCGAGTCTCTTGCCTCCGCCTCCCAAGTAGCTGGGACTACAGGCGCCTGCCACAACGCCCGGCCATTTTTTGGTTGCAGCCGTCATTGTTGTTTGGTGGGCCCGGGCTGGATTCGAACCCGCCAGCTCAGGTGTACGTGGCTGGAGCCTTAGCCCGTTGAGCCACAGGTGCCGAGCCCTGCCCAGCTATTTTTAAAGACGAGGTCTCACTCTGGCTCAGGCTGGTCTCGAACCTGTAAGCTCAGGTAATCTACTGGCCTCGGCTTCCCAGAGTGCTAGGATTATAAACTTGAGCCACTGTGCCTGGCCTACAAAGTACTTCTTGATAACATATTACTATTATAATCTTTATGACATTAATTTTCTTTATTCTTCTTTTAAATTAAAAAGAAAAAAGCCATAGGTTACAAAAGTAATTCTGGAATAGCTGGCTGTTGTAGTTTTAAATAAATAAAATCATCTCTACTTTCTTCTTTATTGGTATTGATAACATTCTTCTAAACCTTTTCTTTTGCATTTCCATGTATGTACACAAATACAGTAGAACCTCTCTGAAAGTTGACCACCCAAGGGACTGTAACAAACTGGTCTACATGTGGAGGTGGCCAACATAAGGAGCTAGGCCTACTATACTGATGTTCATGTAGTAAATGCCCAGGCTCCATTTCAGAAGTGGGTCAACATAGGGAGATGGTCAACTATGGAAGTTCTGCTGTATATTACATACATCCACATATTTTCAATTGTTTACATATTTTGATACTGCTATGTGACTTTTCATCTAATATGTATAGAAGATCTTCTGCTACCATTATTATATTTTTTCATCTCAGTCTTAAAATTATTTCCTTAAAGATACCCTCAACTGGGTGAATGGCAAAAATATAAGTCATCATTGTGGTTCTGCTATCATTATTAAATTAACAACATTAGGCTCGGCGCCTGTGGCTCAACGGGCTAAGGCGCCAGCCACGTACACCTGAGTTGGTGGGTTCGAATCCAGCCTGGGCCCACCAAACAACAATGATGGCTGCAACCAAAAAATGGCCAGGCATTGTGGGGGGCGCCTGTAGTCCTAGTTACTTGGGAGGCGGAGGCAAGAGACTAGCTTGAGCCCAGAAATTAGAGGTCGCTGTGAGCTGTGATGCCATGGCACTCTATCCAGGGCGACATGTCGCTTGAGGCTATGTCTCAAAAAAAAAAAAAAAAAAAAATTAAGAACATTATTATTTTTTTTTTTTGTAGAGACAGAGTCTCACTTTATCACCCTTGGTTGAGTGCCCTGGTGCCACACAGCTCACAGCAACCTCCAGTTCCTGGCCCTAGGCGATTCTCTTGCCTCAGCCTCCCGAGTAGCCAGGACTACAGGAGCCCGCCATAACACCGGGCTATTTTTTTTGTTGTAGTTGCAGTTTGGCCAGGGCCAGGTTTGAACCCATCACCCTTGGTATAGGGGGCCGGTGCCCTACTCACTGAGCCACAGGCGCCGCCCAAGAACATTATTTTAACAATTTAGTTAAAAGTTGTTTTTTAGGGGTGGGTGTAGTGGCTCACGCCTGTAATTCTAGCATTCTGGTAGGCCAAGACGGGAGGACTGTTTGAGCTCTGGAGTTAGAGACCAGCCTGTGCAAAAGCAAGACCCTATCTCTAAAAAAGCCCAGTGTAGTGTCAAGTGCCTATAATCCCAGCTACTCAGGAGGCTGAGACATGAGGATCCCTTGAGCCCAGGAGTTTGGGGTTGCTGTGAGCTATGATGCCAGTGCACTCTACCAAGGGCAACATGGTAAGATTCAGTCTCAAAAAAAAAAAATGTCGATTTTTAAAGTTTTAATCAATGATGTTTTCCTGTTTGCTAAAAATGAAAAACCAGGCTATGAAACCATATGTTGAGGAGCAAACATTCCTAGTTGGTGTTAAGAAGGCAAACAATCAATAGCTTTATTTACTAAGGGGTAGCAGTGGAGGGAGAGAAGAGGAAAGGGAGGCTCTTAAATAAGAGCAGTAACCCCTGAGCCACTCCCCTGGACAACACAAAGGGGATCCAATCCATCTCCCCAACTTATAAATTATTACTTGCCATTAACTAGTCTTTTCAAAGGTATCACTGGCCTTTTCTGTGAAGACTTATATTCTCTGGTTCTCTAAGCCTGGAATTACTGATATTTGGATTTGGGCTCAAACCTGCTTCTTGGGCTTTGCCCACTGCAGCAGTTCACAGTTCCCTGGTTAAAAAACAAAATCAGTGTGTAATTCAAGTTCAATTCATTCAATAAATATTCATGTGTCTACTTTGTAGAATGCACAATACATGGGGTCTGAAATAATGAGGACTCCCAGCTCATTTATTAGTTATGTGACCTTGGGCAAATTACTTAACTTGTCTTCTATTCAGTTTCTTGATCTGTGAAACAAGGATACCACTACTTAGTTTGTAGGACTTTTGTAAAAATTAAATGAGATGATGTATTAAAGCACTCAGAACATAAGAGGTGCTCAACAAATGACTGTTACCCTTTACCCTTTCCTGCAAAGAGGACTTAAGCCAAAATTGAAACGTTTATTTAAAACAATCCATATATATGGATTTAGGCATAAAAAATATCCACAGTTAAAGAATTTGTCAATTAGTTTTTGTTGCAGATTATAAGTAGTATTTGAATTTTAGTTTATATATGGTAAAACTCTTGCAACCAGGAATCCATCAAAATTCAACCAGTCCTGGCTTGGCGCTTGTAGTTCAAGGGGTTAATGTGCCAGCCACATATACCAGAGCTGACGGGTTCGAATCCAGCCTGGGCCTGCCAAACAATAATGACAATTACAACCAAAGAATAGCCGGGTGCCAGTCACATACACCAGAGCTGCTGGGGGTGAATCCAGCCTGAGCCTGCCAAACAACGACAATTACAACCAAAGACCAGCCGGGTGTTGTGGCTGGCACCTATAGCCCAGCTATTTGGGAGGCTGAGGCAAGAGAATCGCTTAAGCCCAGGAGTTGGAGGTTGCTGTGAGCTGTGATGCCATGGCACTCTCACAGCTTGAGGCTGTGTCTCAAAAAAAAAACAACAACAACAAAAAAAAAAAAATACAAAAGAAGGGCAACTCTGACAAGTAAAGAATTCAAATAAGATAGCAAGGGATGGTTTGCCACATTTCCCTAAGTTAACAGTTTTAAACTACTTATTTAAAAATAATTTTAGTTTACATAAAAGTTGTAAGAATAGTATACCCTTTACTTATGCTCCCTAGTTGCTAAGGTATTTTCCTGTTTATTATTTTTTCTCTCTCTAAATACATACATAGACAATTTTTCCTCTGGACTATTTGAGAAGAAGTAAAATATATGATGCTCCTTTATATCTAAATAGTTGTATTTATTATTATTTTTTTAAATAGTTGTATTTCTTAAAAACATAGGCATTTCCTTATAAAACCAGCAATTGCGGACACGGTGGCTCATGCCTGTAATCTCAGCACTTAGGAGGACAAGGCGGGTGGATTGCCTTACCTCAGCAGGTTTAACACCACCATGAGCCAGAGCAAGACCTCACCCCTAAAAATAGCCGGGCACTGTGGTAGGTGCCTGTACTCCCAGCTACTTGGGAGGCTGAGGCAAGAGAATCGCTTGAGCCCAAAAGTTTGAGGTTGCTACCAAGGGTGACAAAAGTGAAACTCTGTCTCAAAAACAAACAAACAAAACCAACCAACACAGTTGTCAACTTCAGAAAATTTAACAGTGATGTAATACTTTTATTTTACTGTCCATAGCCCAATTTTGTTAATTGACCTAGTAAAGTTCTTTAAAGCATTTTTTTCCTTCTACCACCAAATCCAGACTAGAATCTTCTATTACATTTAGTTGTCATGTCTTGATAATTGATATCTGATATGCTGTTATTTACAAAATGAGATACTCAAAATAGACTGGAAAATTAAAAATTTATGCTACAACAACGCAGTTGAAGTTCTGTTCTAGCATATTTTCATTAAAAAATGGTTGTTAGTAATGTTATTACTACAGTTCTCAAGAATTTATCATTCTTTTAATCCAAAAGAAAATATTCTAGAACAAGAAAAACTGAATCTCATTAGAAATGAAGGCAATAAATACCAGCTCCAACCAACTTGGTGGGCCATACTTTACGCATCTTTGATACTACCTGAGAACTTAGGCCAGGAAGTATATATTCAAACGCGGTCCCTGAACCACTCGGTCCCTTTTGGGGTTGGTGGGAAGACTGCGGAGAGGAAAGGGGAATTTTTGTACTGTTCGAATTTTTTGACAAGCACACATTTCTCACTTAATACAATAAAATAAACCAAAAAGGGAACGGGGCTGGATTCCTCAGGTGCTGGGTTAACCGGAACATTCCGAGTTCACCGGTGACACCGTCCCCTAACTCACACAGGGAGACATCAGAATGGTTAAGTAGTCACTGAACTCCTAATTCAGGGAGAGACTGCCAAGAGGAACGTTTCTCATGGATCAGCAAAACATCTCACGTGCACCGGCGGGCAGTTTTAAGGTTAGTGGTCTACCCTAAAAGCCAGAGACTCCGGCAGAAGCTTCCTGGGGTTCAGAGCGCTCATTCTGCAGCCGGCCCCAGAGGCGCCCGGGGAACCCAGAGGCAGCTTGCAAGCAGGGAAGCCTCGGAGAGGACCGAGGGCTCCGGGGCGCGCGCCGACCCCAGGACGTTCCAGGCTGTCAGGCGGGGAGGGAGTGAAGCCTGGTAAGGTGTGTCCAGAGCGGCTGAGCTGGCAGCTGCCGTCCTGGTCCGCGCGTGAGCGACAAGTGAGCCCGTATCGGTCCCTTACCGAGCGCTGGGAATGTCCACTGGCCCGAGGCCGCCTCCGCTGCCGCCGCCGGGGCCGGCCAGCACGTCCCCGCCGTATTTCTCCTCCATGCCGGGGCTCAGGAGCCGCCGCCGCTATCCCTGCCGCGGGGTCTCCTCATGTCTCACCGCTGCCGCAGACCAGCGGGCGCATGGGGGTCACTCCCCCATGGCAGCGGCCCCTTCGGGTCCCCGCAAGCCGGGCCGCCGCCGTAGCTGTCCCTAGTTCCGGCTCACACACGCACGGCGGGACTAGGCCGCGGGCAGTTCCGGCGGCGCGGGGTTCCGGGGAGGCACACCAGCAGGGACCATGCCAGGCCACGTCATCGGGCCCAGCAGCCCTCACTCCCGGGGGAGTGCCCAGCCTTGCGCCTGCGCACAGAGGAACGCTCGCCTTCCTTCGCCCCCTTCGGGTTCCTCCCATCTTAGGGAAACGCACCGAATCCCCCGCCCCCTATCTGTCCAAAGCCCGCGGCTCACTTAGATGTCCCTGCAGCGTCACCTAGGGGCCACCACTGGTACGGCGGGTTTCAGTGTTCTGTAAGTAACAATGACAGGGCATAAAAACACCACAAGTTGTGTGATTAAACCTATCTGGACAGTCTTGCCCTTCTGCGTTAGGAATTTTTTTCTTGGAGGCAGAGTCTCTGTCTCTCGGGCTACCGTAGTGCAGCGGTATCATAGCTCGGTGCGACCTCAAACTCCTGCCTCAACCTCCGGTGTAGTTGGGATCACAGGCGCACGCAACTACACCTAATTTTTCTATTTTTTAAATAGAGATTGGGGTGTTGCTCTTGCTGGTTTCCCACTCCTGCCCTCCTGGCCTTCCCAGAATGCTAGGGTTATGGGCCTGAGCTACAGAGCCTGCCCAGGGATTCTTAATGTAGGATTGTAATACGTGTATGCTCTGCCTCTAAATTTCTGAGAGTAGGAATCAACATTTTTCTAATGAGAAAGCCCACAGTCTTTAAACTGAGAATGATGGCTCGGCGTCTGTAGCTAAAGCCGGTAAGGCGCCAGACACATACACCAGAGCTGGAGGGTTCGAATCCAGCCTGGGCCTGCCAAACAACAATGACAACTACAACCAAAAAATAACCAGGAGTTGTGGCCAGCGGCTGTAGTCCCAGCTACTTGGGAGGCTGAGGCAGGAGAATTGCTTAAGCCCAGGAGTTGGAGGTTGCTGTGAGCTGTGACCCCATAGCACTCTACCCAGGGTGATCGCTTGAGGCTCTGTCTCAAACACAAAAACAAACAAACAAACAAAATAACTCTCCTTGAATCTGTAGAGAATCTATTGGAAATAGTAGTCTACCTTTTTTTGAACAATCCTTTGATGGACTTTGGAGAGGAGAAATTGGTATTTGGCCAAAGTTTCCTTGCCTGCAAACTACCCCAGGGCATTTTTCCAAAAGTGACAGTGTTTGTGCAAGCATGGAATCTTCAAGGCCTTCTCTCCTACCCCAAACGCTTTCTAATTTAAAGATTCTCTTTGCCTGCAGAGAGCCTTAGGCGATCTATCAAATAAAAAATGCTTTTGTGTTTTTGGGGGGGTGGGGAGGAGGGCTGGAAAACTGTGATCACTAGATAAAGGCGTTGGAATGAAGTTCATGGGTAGAACAGAGGAGAAGGAGGAGATTTGGTTAAGCATAGCTTTAACTGTAGTTGTTTTATTTTGTTTTTGAAAAGTAAATAATAGAATTTCTTTAAATTCTGGCTGTGAAACTGTGCTATTTAAACCAGATTTTACACCTGTAAAGCCAGGCCAGGAAGGACCAGGCCTCATCAGGGTTATTTCTTTGTTGCTAAAAAGTTCGGAATGTGAGCTCCTATGTCATTCTTCTATTTACTTATTTATTTTTTGAGGCAGACTCTCACTTTGGGTCCCTCCGGAGAGTGCTCTAAAGTCACAGCTTACAGAAACCTCAAACTCTCAGGCTTAAGCAATTCTTTTGCCTCAGCCCTCCAAGTAGCTGGGATTTATAGGCATTGCCTACAATGCCTGGCTATTTTTAGAGACTCACTATGGCTCGGGCTGGTCTTGAACCTGTGAGCTCAGGCAATCCATCCACCTTGACCTCCCAGAGTACTGGGATTACAGGTGTGAGCTACCACTCCTGGCCTTGTATTGGGGTTATAAACTCAGGATTTTCATAGAATTATATTAATCTATTGAATTGTATAAAAGTATTCATGTCTTGGCTGGGCATGGTGGCTCACGCCAGTAATCCCGGCACTTTGGGAGGCCAAGGCTGGTGAATTGCCCTAAGCTCACAAGTTCAAGACCAGCCTGAGCCAGAGCGGGACTCTGTCTCTAAAAATAACCAGGCGTTATGGCCGGCGCCTGTAGTCCCAGCTACTTGGGAGGCTGAGGCAAAAGAATTGCTTCAGCCCAAGAGTCTGAGGTTGCTGTGAGCTATGATGCCAGAGCTCTTTACTGGGTGACAAAGTGAGACTCTGTCTCAAAAAAAATCGTGTCTTTTGGTTGTATCTGGTGATAATTATTGGCTCAAAGTGAGGCCCAGCAGGCTCAGCACCTGTAGAACAGTGGTTACAGCGCCAGCCACATACACTGAAGGTGGCGGGTTCAAACCTGGCCTGGTCCTGCTAACCAATAATGACAACTGCAACCAAAAAATGGCCGGGAGTTGTGGTGGGCACCTGTAGTCCCAACTACTTGGGCAGCTGAGGCAAGAGAATCACTTAAGCCCAAGAATTTGAGGTTGCTGTGAGCTGTGACACCATAGTACTCTACCGAGGGTGACGTAGTGAATGTGGCTCAAAGGAGAAGGGCGCTGGCCCCATATGCCAGAGGTGGCGGGTTCAAACCCAGCTCTGGCCACAAAAAAAAAAAAAAAAAAAAAAAAAGTAAGGCCCAGCAGAGTGACGTTCTTCTTTCAGTTTCTTCAGGTGACCTTTTTTTTAAAACTGCAGATTGATACATTGGTACATATAATTAGTTACATTGCTGGTATTTGTAAGGTAAACTCTGAGATGTGGTTGTATCCTAAGTGACTTTTTTGTAGCAGTTTTTGTAACAATTTCTTTGTAGAATTGCTATTTTCTGAACAGAATGGTGGTGGTAAAGACTATCGTGATTTAAACAAATTGTTCTTTCTTACTTTGAATTTCTCTTTTAAAACTACTTTGTTTTTTAGAGCTAGTTCCATCCTTTTGCGCTCTGAGAAGTAGGTAAAATGACATGTGAAATTGAGATGAACTTTCATCCCAAGTGGAGTCCACTTTAGTTGATATTTCTGATTTGGTTAGAATCTAAACCTATTTTTTTAGGCCATATAGGCACATTTCCTACAGGTAGGTGTGTGTGTGTGTGTATGTGTTGGAACCAAAATTGCCTCTGTTTTCTTTCTTCCTACTTACTTTCTAACCCATTCCAGCCTGGCTACTATACTCATCACTGCTATGAAGCAGCTCTTCCGTGGATATAGTATTAATAGTTCTCCCTTATCCTTAGGGGATGTGTTCCATGACCCACAGTGGATGCCCAAACCCTCTTTGAACCATGTTTTTTCTACATATGCCAAAGATAAAGTTTAATTAGCAAATTAAGCACAGTAATTACAAGATTAATAACATAGCTAATAATGAAATAGAACAGTTTTAACAATGTATTGTTCACAATTTCACAGATAAAAGATTAGTTCTTACCATAGATCTTCGCAGTCTCAGCCTTCTTTTTTTCCCCCTTTCCTCATGAAGTTGAGAACTTTCACCTGTTCACTTAAAGGAACCACTTAATGGCTTCTTATGGGCATAACCAAGTTGCCAGCATCACTACTTTTGAGCTTTGGGGCCTTATTAAGTAAAGTAAGGGTTACTTGAAGACGAGCAGTGTGATACCTTGACAGTTGATCTGATAACCGACATGGCTACGCAGTGACTAATGGGCAGGTAGCATCTGCAGTGCAGAGACACTGGACAAGGGGCTGATTTTATTATTTGGAGACAGAGTCTCCCAGTGTTACCCTGGGTAGAGTGCTGTGTTGTCATAGCTCACAGTAACCTCCAACTCCTGGTTTCAAGCGATTCTCTTGCCTTAGCCTCCCAAGTAGCTGGGACTACAGGCGCCTGCCACATTGCCTGGCCATTTTTGTTTGTTTGTTTGCAGTCATCATTGTTGTTTGGCAGGCCCAGGCTGGATTTGAACCTGCCAGTTCAGGTCTATGTGGCTGACACCTTAGCCACTTGAGCCTAAGGTGCCGAACCTATATATATAATTTTTTATATTATATTTTATTTTATAATATTTTATATATATAGATAATTTTTTTTTTTTTAGGACACAGTCTCGCTTTTGCTCAGGCTGGTCTTAAACCTGTGAGCTCAGGCAATGCACCTGCCTCAGCCTCCCGGAGTGCTAGGGTTACAGACATGAGCCACCTTGCCCGGCTTGTTTACTACTTCTTCTATCTCCTCCATTGCTGGAAATAGCAGACACAGTATTTGTTGAAAGACTGAGTAAATGATGAAAACAGAAGATATTTATATATTTATGTATCCCAGAATATCTGTTCCTTTGAAAAAGGTGTTTTTTGGGTGGCACCTATGGCTCAAGGAGTAGGGCGCCAGCCCCATACACCAGAGGGGGTGGGTTCAAACCTAGTCCTGGCCAAAAACTGCAACAAAAAAAAAAAAAAAAAAAAAAGAAGAAAGAAAAGAAAAAGGCGTTTTTTCCTATTATAAAAGAACTATGTTCAATGGAGTTTCGTTGTGTACAAATGTAACTTAATGCAGGCGCTGCCTATCATTCACTGGGTAAGGCGCTGGCCCCATATACCAAGGGAGGCAGATTCAAACCTGGCCCTCGCCAAACTGCAACAATAACAAAAAAATAGCCAGGCATTGTGGTGGGCACCTGTAGTCCCAGCTACTTGGGAGGCTAAGGCAAGAGAATCACCTAAGCCCAGGAGCTGGAGGTTGCTGTGAGCAGTGTGACTCCACGGCACTCTACCGAGGGTGATAAAGTGAGACTCTGTCTCTACAAAAAAAAAAAGCAAAAAATTCCAAATGTAACTTAATGCAATTCAACTATTTTTTTTTTATTAAATCATAGCTGTGTACATTAATGCCAACTATTAATACATGAGCTCAGTCCTACAAAAATGAGAGATGCAGAAAGCAACAGTCTAAATGGTGCATGATTCTGCTGAACATTCCACTCAATGAACCCTAGGTGAGATGAAACGTGTTAACCTGCTTTTTCTTCAGTTGATTCCAGTTCCTTAGTGCTTCTTCTTCTTCTTTTTTTTTTTTTTTTTTGCAGTTTTTGGTTGGGGCTGGGTTTGAACCCGCCACCTCCGGTATATGGAGTTGGCGCCCTACTCCTTTGAGCCTCAGGCACCACCCCCCTTAGTGCTTCTGATATGATCATTTCACTAGATCAACTGATTCCAAGAAGAGATGCAATGTAGATTTTTTCTTGTGCTACCCAATTGCTTTTCTGTTGCTCCATCTGAAGCAACTCAACTGAAGAAAGAGCAACAATCCCAACAGTATAGGGAAAACAGGCCGTGTTGCAAAATTACTCTGAACATTTCTTAAATCATTATTGGATTTTCTGAGAGACAGCCCAATTTAAGGGATGTTCAGGGTAATATTGAATACATAGATTTTGTTTTATGTGTTAGCTTGGCACTGAGTCTTCGTGGAATATGAAATTTTATTTAAAAATTTGAAAATACTGTATAGAAAATTAGAAGAAAGTACATACACTTAGAGCCATAAATAAAAAAGACTATTTCTAAATTGTATATACAATGATAGTATGTTTCCTTTCAGTCTTTTTCTAAGTATACTGTTTTGGAATTTCAGTTTGCATATTGTGAACATGTATAATTGTGTATTCTTATTTCTCCTAATGTAATTGAGAAAGAAAGTCAGCATAGTAAGGTCCCCACTTTTTTTTTTAACCCTAGAAGGAAGGTAACTTTGAAATGGTCGATCCACTTTTTGTATTCTGTTTCTGCATTCTGCAGCCTTTTTTCTGCCTCTAAAGCCAAATTTCTCTGTTCAGTTCATTGGAATGCTGATGCCATTTTATAGAGTAAGGTGCCCAGTTCTAGAATCACCAATAAAGGCCAACTGGGGGCTGGGCGCAGTGTCTCACACCTGTAATCCCAGCACTCTGGGAGGCCGAGGCCAGCGCCTGGGCTCCTGAGTTGGACACCAGCCTGAGCTAGAGCGAGACCCCACCTCTAAAAATAGCCCGGCATTGTGGCAGGCGCCTGTAATCCCAGCTACTCGGGAGGCTGAGACAAGAGAATCACTGGGGCCCAAGAGTTTGAGGTTGCTGTGAGCTATGATGCCATAGCAGTCAACCCCAGGGCGACTGAGTGAAACTATGTCTCCAAAAAAAAAAAAGTTTGAGAACCTCTGGCCTAGAGAAATACTCATAAATCAGAGCAAGTAGCCGTATTTGGTGTTTATTTTAGTATTGTTTATAATAGGGTAGACAGGGTAACAATTTAAATGCTTATCAGTGTGATATAGAATAAAAATGATATATTTAAACCAGGGAACATTATGTAGCAGTAAAATGAATGAATTAAAATTATGTATATCAAGTGAACTAAATCTAGAAAGCTTGAGTGAGAAAAGTAAGCTTGAAAGGACATACGCAGTATTATACCATTTCTATAAAGTCAAATATCATGCAAAACAAGACTATATTTTGTTAAGAAATATATACTTGTGTAGTAAAAGTATAAATGCTGGAATGTTAGCGAATGAAAGGGAATGATAAATACTGAGTTAGGAATATTACACTGGGGGGCGGCGCCTGTAGCTCAAAGGAGTAGAATGCCAGCCCCATATGCCAGAGGTGGAGGGTTCAAACCCAGCTCTGGCAAAAAACTGCAAAAAAAAAAAAAAAAAAAAGGATATTATACTGGGAACATGGTAGGGAGAAGAACAGCATCTATGCAGTGGTTCTCAACCTGTGGGTCACGACCCCTTTGGGGGTTGAATGACCCTTTCATAGGGGTCACCTGAATACATCCTGCATATTTACATTACGATTCATAACAGTAGCAAAATTACAGTTATGAAGCAGCAACGAAAACAATTTTATGGTTAGGGGTCACCACAACATGAGGAACTATATTAAAGGGTCTTGGAATTGGGAAGGTTGAGAACAACTGATGTGTTTAGAAATGATTTTTTATTTCTTGAGGCAGAGTCTAACTCTGTGCCCTGGGTAGAGTGCTATGGTGTCCTAGCTCACAGCAACTTCAAACTCTTGGTCTCAAGAGATCCCCTTGGCTCAGCATCCTAAGAAGCTGAAACTACAGGTGCCTGCCACAACGCTAGTTTTCCTATTTTTAGTAGAAATGGCACCTTGCGCTTGCTCAGGCTGGTCTCAAACTCCTAAGCTCAGGTGATCCACCCACCTTAGTCTCCCAAGGTGCTAGGATTACAGGTGTGAGCCACTTTGCCCGATCACCAGAAATATTTTATTTTAGGCTGGCCGGATGCTCATTATATTACCAATATATTTTCTGGGCCTTTTTTTTTTTTTTTTGCTTGACTTGTTTTATGAAATAAAATAAAATGCTTATATGAGTTTATTCCAGAAAAACTCTCTGATACATAATCCTCTTTGGATGATTGCACTTTATTCTTGATCCTAATAAAAAAATATATGAAGAAAAGACTTCATAGAAATTAGACTTTTCTGTCCACTCATTGCTCTTTAACAGTGAAATTTAGTATATCACTAAAAATTAGAGTCCAAGACTCATATGTTTTAGTATATTTAGTGAGTAGCTCTTATTTATCTTTATAAATTCTCTTATCCTGTGCATGACTTGTTTCTCATTAGCTTCATGCTCTTATTTTACACTGACCTTGAGTTAACTGCTGAAGGGGATGTTACAAAATACAATTATTAAACTATTTCACAACTATTAAAGTGAAAATAGTTGAAAACTTGGAAAGAGTTTCAAGAACAGTACAAGGATTCCCTATGTTCCTTTAGCCTGACTCCTCAGTTCACCACATCTACTTTATCATCCTCTCTTTCTCTCGGCATAGATACAGATTGATACAGTTTTGTTTTTCTCTAATAAATTCTTTTATAGATCAGGATCTAATACAGGATCATGTGTTGCATTTAGCTGTTGTGTCTCATTAGTTTCCTTCCAACTGGAACAGATACTAGTCTCTTCTTTCTTTCTTTTTTTTTTTTGAGACAGTCTCACTATGTCACCCTTGGTAGAGTGCTGTGGTGTCACAGCTCACAGCAACTTCAAACTCTTGGGCTTAAGCGATTCTCTTGCCTCAGCCTCCTGAGTCGCTAGGACTATAGACGCTCGCCACAACACCCGGCTGTTTTTTGGTTGCAGTTGTCATTGTTGTTTAGCAGGCATGGACCAGGCTCAAACCTGCCAGCTTTGGTGTATGTGGCTGGCGCCCTAGCCATTGAGCTGTGGGCACCAAGCCTAGCCTCTTCTTTCTTTCATGACCTTGAAATGTTGAAGAGGACCGGCCAATTACTTTGCAGAATGTCCATCCGTTTGTGTTCCTCTGATATTTCCTCATGATGGGATTTAGGACATGCATTTTGGGCAGGAATGCCATAGAACGGAGGCTGTTTTCTTCTCAATGCACCCTTTCAGAAGGAACATTTGTCCATCACTGATAAAATGAACTCTTTTATCATTTGGTAACATGGTGTCTACTGGATTTTGGAACGTTAAGTTAATAAATATATATTGTCTGGTTGTATTTTGAGACTATGTAAAGATCCTGTTCCTGATCACACTTTCACCCATTTATATTAGTAGCCATTTTTGCTTCTTGGACAAAATAATAATTACTAAAGTTTACCAAGTGGTAATTATCCCTTCCATCATCCTTCTATATTAGTTGACCTTCTGAGGGAAAGGTTTCCCATCTGTGTTCTCTAAATAAATAAAGATGTTTGTTTATCTATTAATTGATATTAATATGGGCTCATAGGTTCCTGTTTTGTTCAATGGGTTATAAGCAATTGCTCTCATTGTCAAGCATTGTCAATACTCTCAAGTTGTCCCAAAAAGTTTTCCCAGATCTGGTTGGTGGGAACTCCTTGGTTGGCTTCAGTGTTATTTTGACATATCCCATGATCTTTTGAGAATTATCATACTTTATAGTACATGATGTTCCAGGCTCATTAAATGTTTTTCCTACTTCAGCCTAGAATTTAGCCATTTCATGTGTGGTTCCTTTTGAGGAGAATGGTATTTAGAAGCCAAAGTCTGAATGTCTGGCATACTCATTGCTGTTGATGGGCTCATTGCATCTGTGTGTTTGTGTGTGTGTATGAATGTGTGTGCAAGTGTACAAATATACTTACATGTACAGTTGTCCTTTGGTGGGGGACTGGTTCCAGGACCTCCTGCAAATACCAACATCCATAGATGCTCAAGTTCCTGACATAAAATGGCATTGAATTTGCATATAACCTATGCATATCCTGTTGTGTATTTTAAATCATCTCTAGATTACTACCTATAATACCATATTATGTAAAGTCTTTTTTTTTTTTTTTTTGAGACAGAGCCTCAAGCTGTCACCCTGGATGGAGTGCCGTGGCATCACAGCTCACAGCAACTTCCAATTCCTGGGCTCAAGCGCGTCTCCTGCCTTCGCCTCCCAAGTAGTTGGGACTACAGGCGCCCGCCACAACGCCTGGCCATTTTTTGGTTGCAGCTGTCATTATTGTTTGGCGGGCCCGGGCTGGATTCGAACCCGCCAGCTCAGGTGTA
>CAUYRH010107237.1:0-35777 GCA_963574655.1 Perodicticus potto | reverse complement strand
CATAGTAGGGCTGAGTACATTGGATACTTTTTCTTCCATTCTTGAGATACTTTGCTAAGAAGAATATGTTCCAGCTCCATCCATGTAAACACAAAGGAGGTAAAGTCTCCATCTTTCTTTAAGGCTGCATAGTATTCCATGGTTTACTGTCATATATGCCATACATTCAGCCTATGGAATTCAACCAACCTGGAATTAAGAATACCCATAACGTATTTTGTTAGACATGGAACCAACCATAGAGACATTACTAGGGTTTTGAACATCTGAAAATTTTGGCACCCAAGGCAGATCCTCTGAGGATGACAATATATTGTATACTCCAAAGCATGAACTTTTCAAATGATATTTTTTCTAATCATATAATGACCAATCCTTCATAAAGCAAAAAAAAAAATGTTGATTTTTAAATTCAAAGTTTAATATTGCAGTTATAGCTACAGTAAGGATGTATGTCAAGCTACTTGAAATGGAATCATATTAACAATGGTTTACACAAGTAGTGGTATCATTATGCATTCACCTAGAACAGTGGTTTTCAACCTTCCTAATGCCACAGCCCTTTAATACAGTTCCTATGGAAAAACCGCTGACCTAGAACAATACAGGTGCACAGTCCATGAATGACCTGGATGCTACTGGGTACAGGACATCCTTGGGATCTCAGGTAACATAATGAGTCTGCTCTGCAGTCCTCATACTATCACTCCTTCCACCTCCTTGGCTACTCTTGGACACAGGCTGCCTATTGTGCTACAGTCACCAGGTCCACGCAGAAGGAAACAGAGGGAGCAAGGAAGTAGATTTCTCTACCAGCAAGGGTGTCTGTCGGCTGACTGAGCTCCAATAAAGAGCCTTTTTGGATGTTTCATCAACAAATTCCACCCTATGTCCTGCTGCTGGGAAATGTGGCTTTGAAAATCTGCATTCACTGTCATTCTCAACAATATAGGGGTCCTGCTAAGCTAGGAGAAGAGAAAGCTTAAGACACACTGCTGGGCAGGCAAACAGCAGTCTAGTTGTTTAGACAACTCACCACAAATTTGTTATTTGTTTTTTGGAGAATCTTATTTTGGAAAAGCAATTCAAGTCAGTGTAATTCAACACACAAAAAATAGAGTAATGAATAACATTCATGTATTTATAAAGCTAGTGGTATGTTTGCAATGCTTCTATGAAAGGAAGCATAATACGATAGTTATGACAAACACAGTTGTTAGGATATATACTAAGAGGCACACCATACCTCGGAATTACATAATCATCCTATCTTTAGAGTTCCAAGAATAATGTTTAAACTAAATCCAACTGGAATTAACCATGCATACTACTGCTTTTCCTTCTTGGACCAGAAAGAAGCAGAATGACGTGAGTCTTTAGGCTGATCCTCTCTTCTCCTACTTGCTGATCCTGTTTCAGAAGCTTGGATGCAGGCAATGATGAAAGGTCATTTCACAACTTCACATATTCCAGATGGCAACTCTTTGGAAAGACTCTCCTTCTCGTAAAAGCTAGAAAAAGAAACTTCCCACTACTTACTGCTTTTAGCATTTTGTTTCCTGCCAACATGAAAACAAGCCTTGATGATGGGACAAGATGTTTTCTCATAATGTAATTGTGTCCTTTGAAACGCAGTTGTGTAGAAAACACAGAAGTGGCAACACTGGAAGGAAGAAAGCTCTAGCCAAGGCTCCATCTTTGCCACTAACCAGCTATGAAAACTTCTGCAAGTTATTTCTCTTTAGCTTCTGCTACTCTGAACAAGCTTTTGCACATTCCACATGACTTCTCAATTTCTTCCTTCTTAAAATGAAGACTAGAAGAGAGTACAGTGACTTGTCTATAAGTCAGAAAAAGAACATGAACCATTTTCTATCTCACTATGATGCTTTTAAGTTTAAGAATCCCAGGGTCACCTAAGTACTTTCAGCTCCTGTACAGGAAAAAGAAGACTAAAAAGTGAGTTTCAAGACAAATGTTCTGGCTCTAGCTCTGTCACCAACTAGCTGTGGAGATTCGGTTGTTTCCTCAGCTGTAAAATGAAAGGATTATCCTAGACTAGGGAGGGCACTGATCTCTACATACATGTGACCATGAATTTTGTCACATATTTCATCTTGCAGCAGAAAATGTTCTTGGATTACCTTTTGGGAAATGTGGTCAATGCTTCCCAACTTTGTCAAAGTCACACACTAGAAAATGACGTTTATCATCATCACTCTATGGTGGCAAAAAATGCAAGAGGCTTCTTGGGGGTTAAAGAAGAATTCATCCGGGTGCCTAGCGGGCTAGACGGAAATCAGTATCTTAGCACACCCATGAATCCAGCTGCTGGATACTGGTTGGGAAGCAGGGGCTCAATGGAAGTTCAGGGTTTTAATACATTCTGCAGCACTGTGGAACCTGCAGCTTCATGGCTCTCAGCAGCGCCAGCTGTGGTGAACAGTTCCCCTCAGGATCTCTGCTGCTGGGCTGTGAGGTGGGGAGATGGGGTGAGGTGCTGCTGGCAGTTTTAAGAGCTGAACTCCCAAAAGAGTATGAGAGTATGATAGAGCTGCCTACCTTCACCAAGACAAAGGGAGTGAGACAGTTCTCACCCCATGCAGTTCACTGGCTCCCTTTTTACAAGTCCCCTTCCCCTTCCACTGCCTTTACTGTTCACTTCAGACTGATTCTTCCTGGGGAGGATTTTGTCCAACAAAGCACAATAGGATGTTATGGGTCTCTCAGCCCCAGAAGTTGGCCCTGGTCTAGGCCACTCAGTATTCACCTTATGTACATGGAAGAAAATCCAGACCACAGAATAGAAGCAGCATGCTTCTCATATTTTATATGAGATGAAAAAGAGAAAGAGGGCATGAGATAATAATCTGGATTAACAAGGTTCTTAGTAACTAGAAAGTTCAAAGCACTGGATTATTTCTATTTTCTTTCCCTGAAGTAAGCAAGCTTTTAAAAGAGGAGAGACACACAACAAAAACTCAATGACACCACGGATTTATTCAGCAAAGCAATTTCCAGAGACTATCCTGGAATCACTTCACATTCAGTTCAATATTCTGTATCTTCCACATTTATATCTTTTGTCCATACAATGATAATTGATGGTCAGCATTATAGCCCTGAGATCCTGCAACACACTGAATCATCAAAGGGAGATTAAATTATATTTGTAAGACTGGATGTGCCATAGCAGCAAAGGGGATTTGGAGATCGAGAAGGGTTAGAACAAAAGACTTACTGGTTAATGTTTAGTAAGTCAAAATTAAAGAAAAAGTTTTGATTCTGTACAATATTCCTGTTGATGGAGAAAGGTTTTGATATTTGAATGTAGATAAAGATAGGTGAATATTCATAATCTTACAAACAACTCAGCAGCAATTTCACTGAAGTAAGATTTTATATCTTTGCCCCAAAGAAAGTCATCCTAACCATCTTTCCATGTTTTATTGTTAGTAATTCTGCATGCTTAAAAGTATACTGTAGAATATTTTTCTTTTGTTTCACATAAGTGATACATGGTTACTGTAGAAAAATTATTAAATACAAAAGCAAAATGATGAGAAAGATCTTTGGGAATATCACCATTGGAAATTACAGTCCTTGTTAATATTTTGGTCAATATCATCATGTTCTTTCATCTATAAATATTTATGTATTTTAAAGTCTTTTAAAGCATTTTTATAATCACATTTTAACCTTTTTTTTACATCTGAATATTTTTCCGTGTATTCAAAATCTTCTGCAATATCATTTTTATAGTTGTAAAATATTCTATCATATAGATATACCAGATATTAAAACTGCTCCCCATTGTTGAATAAAAGAGTTGCAACAGATTTTTCTTTCCCGTAAACAATACGGTAATTGATAGCCTATAGCTCAGTCTTTGCTAACTTTTATAGAGACTCAACACCTGGTCCAATGCCTGCTACCTTCTAGGCCCTTAGTAAACATATACTGCATGAATTAATGAATTAATTATTTCCTCAGAAACTTTGAAAAAGAGAACTGAGATAAGACCATGAATATATGATAGTGCTTCCAGAAATGTTGAACCAATTAATACTCCTAACAGTATTGTGTGATGGGGCTCAGACTAAATATTACTTTTAAACAACATCGACAAAGTCATTGCTTGATTGTCAGATTCTGAGTAATCGCCAAAACATTAGTAGAAATGTTTTGGGAGCCTGTCAGGGAAACCCTGAGGTGGTATCTTTTCTCAGCCGGGAGAAAGTGACGCATGCCCCATCTGATGCACACTGTTCAAAGAGTATACTCTAGAAGAGAATTCATCCTGTACCTTAAATCAAATACTGGCAAAATATCACCACTTGCCTGTTTTGTAAATACAGTTTTACTGGAGCACAGCCATACCTATTTTCTTACATGTTTCCTACAGCTGCTTTCAGGCTACAATGGTAGAGTTGAATAGTTGCAACAGAGACTGTCTGGTCTGCAAAGCCTAAAATACTTGTTATGTGACCCTTTGCAAAATATGTTTGTCAACCGCTTGTTTAAATAAGCATTTTTAAATTAAATCAATGCTGTAACATAATAAATCAGCTAGTAAGCATTTACCGAACACTATGAGGCATGCTGCCTACTCTCAAGAAAATTAAAATATAATTACAGCAGCAAAGTAAAAAGAAATTTCAAAATCTGTCAAAAAAGGCATTGCAGTGTAAGTACTATAATGAAGTATCCAAGTACTGAAGATTCAGAGATGCCAGAGAAAAGGCAGGATGGGAAAAATGTCAAAAAGTCACTGAGAGATAGAAGGCAAATTAGGCCATGAATGAAAAGAAGAGTTTGAGAAAGAACAATGAAAGCTGGGCGTGGTAGCTCACAGCTGTAATCCTAGCCCTCTTCGAGGCCTAGGAGGGTGTTTTACTTGAGCTCAGGAGTTCAAGAGACCAACCTGAGCAACAGTGATACCCCATCTCTACCAAAAATAGAAAAACTAGCTGGATGTTTGTGGCAGGCGCCTGTAGTCTCAGCTACTCAGTAGGCAGAGGCAAGAGGATCGCTTGATCCCAGGAATTTGAGGTTGCTGTGAAGTATGATGACACCATGGCACTCTCCCCAGGGTGATAGAGACTCTGTACAGTGAAAGAGAGAGAGAACACAGAGTAGACTCTTTGGGAATCAAGAGCATCAGTAAAAGCAAAGAGGTGGGACTGCACAGTATGGAGTCACCAGGTAGGACTCTAGCCAGAATGCAGTCAGACCGGCATATCAGAGAAGGGTAGAATGTGGTCAGATGTGCAAACAAAATGTATCCATGTATTTCAAAGGAATTAATTTTCTATTTAAAGGAATCATAAAATATATTTATTACTTAAGCAAGGCATCCTTAATAAAGCCAATTTTTATTGTACAATCCCTTCCTATAGCTCATCATCTTTCATCCCCTCCCTTCCAATTCTAATTAGAGGTCTATTTCTCTAAAACCCTGAATACTGATGCAAAAGCTACCGTAAAACATCAGAAAGACTAGAAAGAAAACAGGACCAGTATCCAAATACAATGCACAAAAGCACAAAAGGACAGGAAAAAATGATCCCCATCATTTAATATTTGCCATCACTCCCTCTCTAACAACACATTTTTCTGAGTCTGCCAAAAAACAGAGTATCTGCTTATTTTCTAGTCTCTTTCATCTGAGCTAACGCAAATACCATTGTAAAATGAATGTCTTTATTTTGTTGTTTATACATGTTAAAATTCAAAATGATATTTAAAATGTGGAAAGAAAGATGTATTTATAGTATGGCTATTATTATTCAAGGCATCTTTACTGCAAAGTACACTTCTGTGTGACACAGGCAAGCAGAGATGAGAACAACATGAAGTATCTTCTTTCTCCATACCTTGTATGTAAAGGCCCAGGAATAAGGGAATGATCTCTTAGGAAAATACAGAGTGTGAGAGAGAGATTTCACAACAGCTCAAATGAAGAAAAAGTTAATAAATAAAAGCATCAAAAATGCCTCCACAGAATTTTTGATCCCAATATAAAATGCAGTAGATTTTATTCTCCACACATACAGGCAGGAACCATGTCATTGTTCTGATCCGTTATCTTTGTATTGACACACATCTGGCCTATTTGCTGTGTTCAAATAATACTCACTAATGTGAATCACAGAAGCAACAGGCACAAGATTAAAACAAGCATTTTCACAGAAAGAGTGAAAGAATCATAGCGTATTGAGCATGTCAAAGGGACAACATTGGTGCTTTTTCACTACAAGAACATTACCAGGTCAGGAAGACAGGAGTGGAGAGGAAATACCCAGGTTGCTCTTTCCATCTCCATCTCCTGCTGACCTGGGGCCTGCTCCCCCTTTCCGGGGCTAGGGTTTCCATCTTCCTTACTCCTTTCTGCCAAGTTTGAGCTCAGTGGGGAATTCCGCCCACTTGAGGGAAAAGTGGACTGAGAGAGGCAGCTTTCTCTGGGGCGACTTTGTAGACAACTGTAACATCCCCCTCAGGCAGAAACTGTCCCTGATGCCAGGTTATGGAAATTGAAATGTTTTGAGCTCAAGACTCCTGTGAGCCCCAGTGGCCTACTGTTTAATTGTATAATTATATACAGTTAAAAATGCATGATATGTAGCAGAGAGAGTTGGTGTAGCAGAGTTGGTGCTTCGGGAGCTATTACAGATTACAGTTTATGAAAATTTAAGATGATTTGTTATTTATATGGGCCTGGCTGCACTGAGGCATTTTGCAAGTGCTATACCCCACTCTGGGGCTGGCGTCCCTGCCCAGAAGCCAAAAAGGCAGAGAGAATCAGGAGAGATGTCACAGTCACCGTGAGATTCAGGAAACAGAGGGTCTTGCATGCCCTACTTCACAGCACTCTGCAAGTTCCTGTGCCTCAGTGATTCCCTCTGTAAATGGGGTTCAGAAAACCCAGTTGACAATTTTAATTTTAAAAATAATTTGATGGTTGCTCAGAGTCACTTGTGTATTAAACAGGACAAAAACAAAATAACACCAAGATTAAGAACCTTAAGTATCTGGGGGTGGGGGACAAAGCATTGACTTAGCAACCACTGGAGACCACATAGATGCCATGAAGTTAGATCCACTCAGGGAATTGCCCAGAACTGACCCACCCAGTCCACAGACAGCAATGGAATGAGTCCCGAGCAGAACGCTGGGGTGGAGGAAGAAGATATCAACTCAACAGCAAGTAGTTATGATACCACTTAATAGCTAAGACAAACCTGATGCTGAATTAGGAGTCCCTGGCATGTGGTAAGCCTGAGTTAATAGCAATTGAGTGGCATGGATCTCACACACACACACACACCTTACCAGATAGAAGTTAGGATGGTGGGAGGTTCTGGTAACCAAGGGACAGACAGAATTCTGCAGGGAGTATGAAATGCAAACAGCGCATCTGAGTGAGAAAGGCACTCTCTTTATTCATTTATTCATTCCCTGTTCATGTCTTCCCTCATTCATTGATCACCTCACTCTAAGGAGACCTCAGGATTTGCAGTAGGTATTGAGGATATAGCACTAATCTTTGATCTTGATTCTAGGGACTCACAGTCAATTTTGGATGAAAAGCAAAAGAACTTTTTTCCTGACTGTCAAAGTTACATAAAAAAAAATTGTAGCAAGTTCAGAGGATCTTGTATAACTGCCTGGAGGAGTCAGAGATGATACCTAAGAGAATGTGATGATACGATGTTTGAAGGATGAATAGGAGTTCCTGAGCACAGAAAATGGGAACAGCATCTCTAGCACAGGAAGCCACATTCAGTAATGCATGGAAGCTTAAAAGGACATGGTAGATTTGGGAACTAGTGTGTCACCCAGGGTGGCTGGACAAGAAAAAGTGAGGGGACAGGAGTGTAGGCAGGGAAGCAGGTACATGTTTGGGAATGGGTCTTGATAGTATAGTAAAGAAAATGAAACACAATGAAAAGAACGGTGTATAGTTTTACCTTGGAACCTGCCATAATGGCAGTTTCAATAATATTACAGAAACATTTACCATGTGCATAGAAAGTCTGTTCATGCAGAGACAAAACCATCATGGATAGAGTCAGACAGATGTTTTCAAATCTGGATTCTATTTACTGTCTGTGTGACCTACAAGTTGCTGAGATCAGCACAATTTCCATTTTCTTGTGTGTAAAACATGGATAATACAATTGGTGGGATCAATTTCAAGAATCAGATGGAATAAGTAAATGGTTGGCAAAGTATTGTCATTAGGCTCTGAATCCCATTCTTGCCTTGCTAACTTTAATTAAACACGTCTAAACAATATCTGCCTTTGAGCTTTGGTGCCCAAAGCTCAACTCACCTCTGTCTTTTAAATGAAATAAACAAACACATAAATTTTCTACACTTGAAATCCACCTCTTTCAAGAGACTTGTAGCCACCACTCACGATCTCAGCATCAGCACATATCCTTAGCCATATACTCAGGCATTTTTTTTTACCTGCTCCTTACATAAGTTCTGAGGCATTTTCCATATAGATAGACTTCGTCTACTTAAGTAGATAATAATCTTGAATATTCATAATAAATTAAAGTATAATCTTGACTGATTATAAAGGGCCAGGTGTTAAATATTTTAAGCTTTCTGGGCCACATAGGTAGGTCTCTGTGCTATAATCTTTTTTCTTTAAAAAAAAAAAACAAAACAACTCTTTAGAAATACAGATCACATTTCTTACTTAATTGGCCATACACAAATAGACAGGAGTAGAAAATGGGTAGGGCATATTTGGCCTACAGGCTATAATTTGTTCACTTCTGGATTAGGGTTATAGCATAACAATCTCTGATAGAGCTCACAATGAAAGTACTTCAGAGGCAGTGAGGGCTGGAAAACAGTACTGCTGAGAGGTCCCAAAAGTGCAAGGCTTTCTCAATGAGCATCAAGCACTAACTGCTCTCAGCACAATTTTACAGATGATGCAGCATTTAACAGAATTACAAAGCAGTAAACCGTCTAGGATGCCCTTATATTTTTTGGTATTCTAAATAAAAAAATTAAAATAGAAAGAGAAACTTCATAGTCAGTATGACTACAATTTTTAAAAAAAATACCGAGTCAGATAAATAGCCATGTACACACAGAGGGAAAAAAATACCTGAGATTGTGAACAGTTCTTATCTCTGGTGATGGGATTGACTGGGGGGAGGTTAAAATGTTTTTCATACTGTTAGCAGTTTTAGGTGGGGTAAATAAAACACAGCTATTACTTCTTGTATGGTCTTGGAATCAACTGATAAAGCTATGTGAGGTAAACACAGAATCCAATATGACCTTTGTTACTGGTGAAACAGTTCTGGGCTCATATCCTCGGGCCCTGAGTGATGGGGCCTGCTGATGACTTCATCATTGGTTTCCATGCACCGACACCCCTACACACCTGCAGGCCCCCTCGACAGGGCAAGACCCCTGCTGCACACAGATGGAAGATGAGAACAGACAGACCTTAATGAGAACTAGAACCAGATGATACTCCCTTTCCTGGGGAAAAGTCGACAAGAAAGGGCAGAAGAGGCCAGGAGAGGTGTTCTATTGGTAGTATCTCCCAATATGCACTGATTTTCCACAGATAACCACCAACCAGGAAACACAGAAACTCCCAACAATTGGACAATCTACACCAGTTGCCAGGACCACCTTCTTTAAGCAGTTTCCAGTTAGATAAGTGCTATTTCTGTGTGACTCTGCAGCAGCCACTTCACAGCTCTGGCTCGAAATCTTCATGTGTAAGTTATAGCAGCTATAACTACTACATCTACTGATGTCCTCTTTGGCCAAGCCTTATCACTTACTGAACCCCATCACATGTTCCATGAAATGGGCATACAGTTTTGAACAAAATTAACTTTCAGGAAATATCTAAACAAACAGCTTTTTTGATGCACAAGTCTTCCTTTCCTTTGGAAGAGAAGGAAAGAGGAAAGTAACACATTAAAATAATTTGATGGCCATTATTAACATTGTTTTGCTTAGTTTTTCTCACAAATACCAGTAGAGAGATCACGTATGTGTTGTGATTATATAAGAACATAACCAACTTTTTGTGTCTGTTCATCAGTCTGGGAAATTATTAATAAAAAGGAAAGAGAAAACTGGACTTAACTGAGGGTTAAGTGAGCATTGAGGCCACGAAAGAGGTCTGTGACACTTCCAGAAGTGAACATTTTACGTTTCCATGTTTCATCTGTAACACAGATATTTGCCAAATAACAATACTATTATGTTGGCCTCATTTGAGTAGATTCTTAAAAAGTATGTATAGAAGGTGATGTCTCAAGAGTATAAAATTTAAGAGATAGGAACCAACGAGAATTCTCAGCCAAAGAACATGTTAAAACAACTCATCTTGAGATCCAATAATCTGAGTTTAATTAAAAGTCTGAATGAACAAACCGATTTATCAGATATCTATTTCCATTTGGTTTCCCTTCTGATACTGAGAGGTTGCTCGAACTTTCTCAGCTATTTACTTTCATTTATTCTTGTAAATGAGTTCAGACCTAATGTGTGACCTTCCTGGGGCATTCTGTATCTAAACTAAGTTACTAGTGAAATTTACAAATCCAGTGACAAAGTAATGCAAAGACTAAAAAGAACAGAAAAAAAAATTGCTCCTTCTCTTTCAATCAATCCTAAGGATTAAAGGCAGAATTTATTGATAAAGACAGAGAAGTAATTTCTGATGGAATGAGATGGCGTATCAGTGTTCTCCACACTCATTCAATTAATAGACCTCACTGTATGCAAACACTGATGGCTGGATGAAATGTGTTGCTTCCTAATGATCTAATCTGTATGTTAACAGGATGTAAGCTCTGCCACAGATATTTTGCTTGGCTATTTTCCCCAAACATTTACACCTCTCAGTGTGCTAAGCCATTTATTTTGACAGTGGGGCTTAATGCACATTTCTGTTAACAGCTCTGCAAACATTTTACAATGAAAATACCATACAACTGGAAACTAATCTCATTATTTTCCACATTATTAATTCTTACAGCAATGGAAGAACATTAAATCCTGGAAGGATAAGGCACAGACGTTTAATGTAGCTTTTCAAGAGCTCTTGGCCAAGTCATCCTTTCATTTCTTTTGTCAACAGATATTTATTGAGGAACTACTCCATTGCAGGCACTGTGCTATTTGTATATATTTTTAATATGTAGTAAAACAGGAATGGCCCTTCACCTTGTGGAGCTCTACCATTCCAGTAGGTGAGAGCTTATTGAGTTTAACGAACAAATAAATACATGTTCGTGAGTTGGGACATTATAAGTCTCTATTTTTCTCACCACAAATTCCCTTAACATACTTCCTCTTCATTGCCATCTTGCTATCAAAAGCCCAATTCTATTATTTGTTTGTATGAAATTTCTGCCACCTAATTATTTTTTTTCCCCAAAGCAGAATCTTCACACTGATCTGATATAGGAGCCCTGAATACTTGGCTATGAGAATTCCAAATACACAGCTCCATTTGAAGACAATCTTCATTCAAGATTTAGAGTTAGCACAGGACACCTTATTCCCAGTTTTCCAGAAGCCCTTTAAACATTTTTAAAGACTACAGGATTTGGTCCACATTCTCCCACTTTCCAGCCTTACCCCCACTGACTCCCAAATATGTAGTCCAATTGCTCTTTCTGCCCCAAAGACCACATACTTCTTCTTTCCACATTCTCCCACTTTCCAGCCTTGCCCCCACTGACTCCCAAATATGTAGTCCAATTGCTCTTTCTGCCCCAAAGACAATATGCTTCTTCTTTTTAAATGTCCTCAAGGTGTTTCTCCCGCACACCAAGCTGTGACTGTCTAAACAAGCTCTCCCTACCCTCTCTCAATTCTCCTTATCCCTTCCTTCCCACACCTCTTCCTCTAATCACCCAGCCAAAGAATGCTGCCTTCCGCCTTTTGCCTATCACACTCTTGTCTCACATTTCAAACAACGTCATATGATTCATGGTAGTGGTTTTCAACCCCATCAGATGCAATTTTCCATTTTATAACAAATATTATGTAATGCTACCTTTACTATGCTGAAATGAAATTAACGGATAATATAATTTTCTACATTATTTTAAAAAAAAATCAATATTGTGCCCTAACTGTAGCACGAAGGAGAAATAAAAGGGAAGTCATTTGTAATAAAATGATATGTGCTGAGAAAGGCTATTCTAGAACACAGTATGAATTAAGCAGAAACTTGGTCTTACTTACACTTACAGTAAACACTTTTACTTCTTTATAAAAGAGGTAAAATGATTTTTTAAAGCTCCATGCAAGAAGTACAAGAATATAAAAGAACAAAGATAGAAGTTGGCACTAAAATAATTATTTTAACAGACCAGACTTACTTGTTTATGATAAGAAATAGAGGAAAATCATCTTAAATAAAGTACAGAGAACACATAGAGACTGATTACAGAGTACTAATATGGAGACTTAAGGAAGTATGATGTTCTCATAAAGTCTTATATATAAGTGTCAAAATTATACCTTGAGTATGATATGCAATGGAATAGTGATATATATCATAGAAAATCTATCTCTTATCTTAAAATCTCACCACCTGCTGGGGTATACATTCTGTCTTTAATACTTAAAACACTTTGGAGAACATAAGGTTCTATAGGCTTGAAGAAATAAAAGATGAATAAGAATGTGAAAGAGCAATGTATGAGGCTGAAAACTGATTGTGTGGTGATCTCTTATGACAGAATCAGAGTAAGATGGAAAAAGTGCAGGAAAACCAAAATAAATATGTTTTGACAAGTAATTTTAAGAGTATAAATTTCTTATTATGGGGTTACCAAAATTTATAGACAAACACATACAAATACGCATATACATCACGGCAAAAATAAGAACTGTTTGAAAAGCAAGCTTTAATAATAGGATTTGAAGTGTGTTAACTGGGTCTCTCATCTCCTCTATCCCAGTTGTATGTGTGTACACTGCAAATGGAGACTGATAACTCAAAATAGAAGTGTCTTCTTAATACCTTGGATGGTACAAACACTGCGCCTGTTGGTGGCATAGTTTACCAAAATGGTAAAAACATTTGCTGAGAATAATAATTTTTTTAAAAGTACACTCAATTGACAATGTAGATGCATTCTAGAAAAATTCATTTGTATATTAAAACTATAGCATATGACAAGGGTACAAGTCAAATCTGTCAAGTGTAGAACATAGATGTTTTGGTACAATAATCAGGTAAATGACGTAAAGGCTATGTTGATTGGTTTGATCTAGCCACATTAGATTGTATAAAAAAAAAATCAGCACATTGTACCCCACATATGCATGAATGTATTCATGATCTGTATGTATTTGACTTAATAAAAAAATAAATAAAATAAATAAAACTATGTAAAACATGGCTTCTGTCTGCATGTGAAACAGAGTTAAGTTCTAGGCATTCACTTGTACATACATGAATGTCCAACAGAATCAGGGACAATTTTTGTCTGGAAATCTTTATTGCACATCCAAGAACATCTGGTTTTCCTGCCTCCCACATATTATTAATAAAACCCAATAACACATCCATGCTAATTGGAATAACAACAACAAAAGCCCCAAGCAGTTTTTAAACTATTCTTAATAGCCAATAATTTCCTAATCAAGGACGTTGCTTTGTGAAACATTTCTGTTGAAGAGCCAAAAATCTCATCCTTACTGGCCCTCTAGCTCTCTCCTACAGCTTTGTATCTTCCAAGTTGTCTTTTAAGATTCCTTGCTAAAATGTTCTCACAAAATACAGAGCCCAGCCATTCCAGATCTGGCAGACAAGAAAATGACCTCTGAAAAAATATCTAACCTTAGAAATCATGAATATTAAATTGTTTGGAAAAAGTGTCTTTGCAATTGGGATTAGGTAAAAGATTCTAGGATGAGGAGATAAACCTGGATAATTTGTTTTTACAAGAGGAAGGTAGAGAGATATTTGAGACAAAAAGAGGAGGAGACACAAAGAGGAGGAGGAGGCAAGGTGACCACAGAGGCAATATGACCAGGGGGTGAGACGGCCGGACGTCAGGGATTGCCAGCAGCCTCCAGCAGCTAGAAGAGTCAAAAATCAACTTTTCCATTTGATCCTGCAATCCATTAACATTAACTAGGCATCCATCCAGAAGAAAAAGAAAATCATTTTATCATAAGGACATTTACACTAGATTGTTTATTGCAGCTTAATTTTACAATTGCCAAGATATGGAAACAACCTAAACACCAATCAACCCAGGAATGGATTAATAAATTGTGGTATATGTATACCAGAGAATACTATTCAGCCATAAAAAGATGGAGACTTTACATCTTTTATATTAACCTGGATGGAATTGAAACACATTCTTCCTAGTAAAGTATCTCAAGAATGGAAAAGCAAGTATCCAATGTACTCAATACTAACATGAAGCCAGTAGATGATCTAATACACACCCACATAAGAGAAAAATACAATTCAAGATGGGGGGAAGGGGGAAAGGGGAGAGGAAGAGAGGGAAGGCGGAAGGAAGATTGGCGTCTCCCATCTAATGGGCACAATGTGAGGGTGTACAGTACACCTGAGTGCGGCAGACAATTGCAACAGGGACTCTAACAAATGCACACATAGTCACTTCATTTTTTGTACCCTCAAATTGATCTGAAATTTAAAAAAAGAATAGATTGTCCCCCACAGAGCTGGAGGGAGTATGGCTCTGCAGATGTTCTGCTTTCAAACTCTGGTCTCTAGAATTGTGACAGAATAAATCTCCATCTGAGCCACCAAGTCTGTGGTGATTTCTCATGGCAACCAAAGGAAAGGAACACACCAGGTAATCTAGACACCGTGCAGGGCAGGAGAAAGGTTAACATCATGCTTTGTGTACATGCTTGTTTGCCCTAAGACACTGATTTTTCAACTGGTGTGCTGTGAGAGGATCTTATGTATGCCTTGAAAAATTTTAAAGATCATTAAATTATTTTGGAAGGAAGTTCAAAGCACAGTAAGCATATTGTTTTCTCTCTCTCTTTTTTTAATCAACATAATTCAAGTGTGCTGTGGAAGTTTAACTATTGGTCCAAGTATGCTGAGAGGTTGAAAACTTGCTCCAAGATAATCATACTGTGCCATTTGTGGATACTGAGGGAAAGGACAGAGTTAAACATCTCTATTCGCTCTCTTGGCAGACTCTCTCTACTCACTGTTTTTCTTAGTTAGCACCTCACTTAACCTACAAATCTTAGCTCAAGATTTCCTGTCCAAAAAAAACGTTTCCTGGCACTTCTCCAGCTAAGTGAAATTTCTTTATGTAAGCAGAAATAGAATTATCTTCCCACTCTGCAGAGCATTCACCGCACTTTAAAACTAAACATTCACTGCTGTGATTCTTTAGCAAAATATTAGTTTGCCCACTAGAATATAAGACTCCTCCAGAGACGGGACCCTCGGTACATTTTCTCACCATTGTTTTCTCTAGGGCCTGGCAAGGTGTTTAATATACAGAAGGTTTTTAAATAAATATTTTATGAATGAATATTTAGACAGAACCATCTATAGATGTTTTAGTTAAAAAAAACACTTGTCACTAATACTTTCAGCAGCACCAATAAATTTCTTCCAGGATAAAGTAATGTTTGAATGATTAGATTCTTCCACTTACTGTACATAAGATAACTACTTCCTTGGTCTCATCCCCTCAATTTCTGAGTCAATACTAAGTGTTTGAATACAGTCAGTTCATGGCTACGGTTGTGAGTTGAATTGAGTCACCCCTAAAATTCATTCTACCCAGAAGAGTTAAATATGAATTTATTTGGAAATAGGATTTCTGTAGATAAAGGCCAAGTTAACATGAGGTCACACTGGATTAAGGTGCGCCTGAAATCCAATGATTGACATTCTAGTAAGGAGAAGGAGATCTGGACACACACGGAAGAAGATGGCCAGGTAAAGATGAAGGCAGAAATCGAAGTGATAGAGCTAAAAGCCAAAAATTTCTGGCAACATCAGAAGTGAGGAAGGAACAGAGAATTCTTTTTTTTTTTTTAATTTCAGATTAATAGGGGGTACATATCATTAGGTTACATTGTTTTGCATTTGTAAGGTAAAGTCTCAGGTATAGTTGAGTCCTTCACCTGCAATTAAAAATCAAGAAGGGATTGAAAGTAGTTTGGGCGGCGCCTGTGGCTCAGTGAGTAGGGTGCCAGACCCATATGCCAGAGGTGGCGGGTTCAAACCCAGCCCCGGCCAAAAACTGCAAAAAAAAAAAAGAAGGGAGGTGGGGGACAAAGAATTCTTCCCTAGAGCCTTCAGAAGGATTGTAGCCCTGCCAATATCCAAAACTGTCAGAGAATAAACTTCTTTTGTTTTGTTTTAAAGCATCCAGTTTGTGATACAGTACGTCTTCACTTAACGTAATTGGTAGGTTCTTAGAAACTGATTTTATGTGAACCGACATGTAGCAGGTCTTCAAATAACATCATTTCATTCAACATCCTTTTGTTATAAAGTTGATGATGTTGATGATGAAAACTGGTTTTGTTATACATCATTTTGTTTAAAGTTGCAGTTTCCAAGAGCCTGTAGTTTTGTAGACTGTACTTTGCCATAGCTGCCCTGGGAGACAAACATAGCCAGCAAGCCACTAGTGTGCTTTAGGGGTTTACCCATCTTTCTAATAATGATTTACCTCCCTGGGATTTGCCTTAGTAACAGTATTCCTATCAGTCAATGAGATTGACAAATTCAGAATTACAGGAATTTAGTGGCTTAAACTCTAGAAAAAGACTACAAACTAATGTGATCTGCATAGAAGGGCTCAGGTGCAAGGTGTTTTGGGGTTTTTTTTTGGCAGTTCCTGCCTCTTTATAATTATATGTCTTTGGTTAATTTGCTTAAGAGTTCTGCTTCTTAATTGCCTCACATGTAAAATGGAAATATTAATCCTTTCCTTGTAGAGCTGTGAAGATTAAACTACGTGCTACATATAAAATGATTAGTACAATATCTGGCACATGGTCTATTTAATAACTATTAGCCATTGCTATTGCTAGTACCAGCATGAAGGAAAGCCTAAAATAAATAATCACTTCATTCAATTAAAAAGTAAAAACCCAGACTATGTGATGGCCGTAGTAGAGTCCTGACACATTAAATATTTTTATTCTAAGTATAATCACTTCTCAGCCTTTTGGCTAAAATCAAGTGTATTCTATGAAAAGAAGACCTTATTTTCCTTGCAGATTACTCTGGAGTTTGACTCCACAGGTCACCTTTCAATGCAAAAAATCATTCCATTTTAGAAAAGTAGTGCCCAAATACTACTTCAGGTCACCTGAACTTGCCCACATTACTCCTTACGAAGCTTGACACCTGCAAAGACTTCTGAGCAAAGCTCAAAATCAGTAAAATATTACAGTACTTACATTTACCATCAGACCAGGAACTGACCCTCTCTCTGCAAGGTTTTTATAATTAAAAGTCATGACATCTAATAATGTGCCCAACCTCTTCTCATTAATGTAGAAACTTTGTATTTAAAGGAAATATTCCAAATTGTAAAGGAGAGAACATATAAATATCTTTGCAATGGTTTCTGATATAGCTGGTTAGAGTGGGAAGGATACACACTATTAGAGTTTACAAAGAAAGTAGTTATGGTTCTCATTCATTTACTGTTTGAGAGAGAAGGGATGGCAGGTGAGATGTGCCACCTTATGAATTCTTAATTCTAAAACCCACATGAGGCAAGAAGCAATAACCAGTGAGTATGGGAAAGTACCGTCCAATCAGAAGTGGACACTTGTCTTGAACCTAGAGCAGTCCTGAGAGCTTCCTGCCACTGCAGGTGCCAGCCGTTTTTACTTGCCAGACTGCAAGAGGCCTGAGGCTCTCTGGTAGAAGCAGGTTGCTCCAGATCATACAAGGATGAGAAGGCACTTCAGTTGACTACAGGGCACTCAGGGTTTGAGGCAGTGACGATTTTCTAACTGAAGTGGAAGTATTTTCATAATATAACGATGTGGCTAAGAAGGCAACAACAAGTAAAGACTGGCCCTGGACAAGATCATGATGAATCCGACTGGCACAGTAATAGCAGGGTGAATCCTGGGGCAGTCACATAGCAGATGACAGCTGAGAGGGAGAGAGGGGGAGCCACTGTGCACTGCTGCAGGCACAGTTAGTTCTACTCAAAGTCTGAGAGCTGGAGTATTTGAGTCCTCAATTTCTTTTTCATGACTTTTTATTATTTCCTATTATGTTGATGTCAGAGCAAAATGCCCTTATTAAAAAATTTAAAAATATTAGATTTTTATATTTCATCAATATATTTTGCTTCCAGACTTTGGTCTATTCCCCAGAAATAACTACGTTATCAATTTAATAGTATCACTTCAAGTATTTTTCTATAAATATATTCACATGCATTTGGTATTATTTTGGGTGCTAGGTATTTATATATATGGTAGGCAGAATTAAAAATGTTCCCCTAAAATGTTCTGCCTAAACCCCAGAACTATAAATATGATAAGATATCACATCCTGGTTATGTTATGTGACAAAAGGAATTCTGCAAATATAATTAAGGTTACTAATGAATAGACTTGAGTTAATCAAAAAAGAAATTATCTAAGTGGGCTCAATCCAATCACATAGCCCTTTAAAAGCAGAGTTTTCTCCAGGAAGTAGCAGAAGTAAAGTCCAGAGATTCAAAGCATAAGAATTTAATGCATGCCTGTTGGCTTTCAAAAGGGAAATTACCATGTGCCAAAGAGTAAAGGTGGCTTCTAGATGTTGAGTGTGGTCCCTCTTTGAGAGCCAGCAAGGAAATGGGGACTTCAGTCTTACAATCTCAGGAAACTTTACTCTGCCCAGAGCCTCCAGATAATAATCTAGCCTGGCCAACACATTGATTTTAATCTTGTGATACATTTCTCAGAGAACCCTGCTAAGCCCACTCGGACATCTGACCTAAAGTACGAAAAGACAGTAAATGGATATGTTCTGTTTCAAGCTGCTAAATGTGTGGTAATTTGTTACACAGTAATAGAAATCTAACACAACATATCATGCTACCATTTGTTTTTATTGAACAATGCTAATAAATCTGTGTTAATTTGTTCATTCCTTGTAATTGTTCCATAGTATTCCATCTTTTCCCAAGACACCTGCCAACACTTCTTCCCATCCCTTTATAAACCGGCAACTCTTTGTTATCTCCCTGCTCTGGGCTGGGCTGGGCTTGTGATTCGTTTTTACCAATAAAATTTAGTAGAGGTGATGTTCAAGAACTTCTCAACTCAGGTCTTGAAAGACCATGAAGCTTCAGCTTTTGCCCCTTTGTGATCCAAAGCTGAACCTGTACTACTGAATGAGGGGCACTGTGTGGGAGGAGGGGCGCCAGCCCCCAACCAAGCTTCAGTACTCTTGGGTGACTCTGTGTGAAGTAGAAGAACCACTTGGTAAAGCCCGAACCCCAAGTTGTGAGAAATACAAAATCATTATTTACATCACTGAGTTTGGGGAAGTTTGTGATGCAATAGAAGAAACATTATAATACATACATCATTAGTAGATAAATGATAAACATTCCAGTTTATCCATTCTCCTGTTGATAAACACTTTTGTGTTTCCTAATTATTAAACTGAGCCACATGAAACTGCCATTTTTGTAAGTAAAAATTGGTCATATACCAGCAATTTCATGGCGTTCAATCTTAAAATTGCTATGACTATTCCTTCATGTGTCTCGGTACACAGGGTGGAGGTGTCACCCCAGGCTGGGCACTAGGCAGAAGATGTGTGTGGTCACAAGATAGGCACCTTTTAAATTTTAACAAATGTCACGAAATTACCCATTAGAGTTACGATATCAATTTATGTTCCCCCTATCAGTGAAAAATACTATCTTATATCACTTGATCTATGTATTTCTATAATAAATTCCACTGTAATGAAAATGGCTACCCAGGCTCAAAATGCAACCAATCCAACACAAAGCAATCTGAACCTAAAGTAGCACTATTGTAAAACTTGATGTGAAATTCCTGATAACCCAAAAGGCATTTTTGACTATACTAGGTGACTATTTTAAGATAGACAGACATAGCTTCCCATTTGCGAAACAACTAAATTCACATTAAGTTGAATTTGTGTTCCACGAGTAGACCTCGCTAAGGTGGTGGAAGTAAAACTGGAGTAGGGTAAGTAGTGGTACAGTTCACCAGCCTGGGTGTCTGTACAAATTCAAAGACATTAGAGGCTAATGCATGAAGACATCTTGATCTACAGACAACAGTGATATCCGTCCATTTGCCAATATCATGAAATTGGAGAGCTAAACAATTCAATAATGTTTAGAACATGTGTATTAAAGGATGACTTAATAAACATTTATCTTAAGGAGGGACCCTACAAAGTAATTCTTTGAGGCACATTATATTTATGTCCCAATATTGGTTCTCTTCCTCTGTAGTAACACACACATCTAATGGGGCACCTGGCCACAGTCCCGTCCTCTCTTGGAGCTGGCAGTAGCTATATGATTAAGTTTGAACTGAAGGAGGTATGACGTGATGTGTCACAACTCCTAGATTTGGACTTGTGGGTCCCTCGCCCCTTACCCCTTTCCAATGGCAGGGAGCTGAGGATGCATGGAGCAGTTGCCTTGGACTAAGGTGATAGCTATGTGATGAGGATGGCAGTGTCACTCCACAAGCTCTAGTCATCTTCTTCTGGGCTCTTATGTGAGATACAAACTTTTCTTGTTCGAACCTCTGTAGTTTGGAGTTTTTTGTCACAGAAGCTTTGTGGGTAACTTTAGCTTGATTTTAGGGGTTCTAGAAATGAAAGCAATCAACCTGCTAACCTGCCAACCAACCATCATCTCCATCTCTTTACGTGTTCCTTAAATTATCCCATCATAATTTAGTCCCTTTGATATATGAATCCAGGCAAGGACAAAATTCAAATATCCCAAGAGTAAAATCTTAACCCCTATAAGTCCTTCACTCCTTAATGTTTACCTAACTATCAGGGTCTTTACTGCAAAACAGGATGCAATAAGGAAGGAAAATTTGAGTTCCATAAATACGTGGCAAGTGGTTACACTGTAGGGGGAGGTTAATAGAAGAGATTATAAACACGAAGGATACAGTAATAATCAACTTCTACTTCACATTGTGGGCACATGTGTATGACTCCACAAAGACGGAGTAAAATAAGAACCCCTTTTCCCTGGCTGACTGGGAGTGTGCTGTAAAATAAAGATGAAAGAACCCATACTGTGAAGCACACGGCACTATCGTAATTTATCAGGGGACTTGTCTTCAAAGCTGATGTTGTTCCAGATTGCTGATGAGTAACTAAGACACGTTTTCTACACCTGGGTAAGCCTTGTTACCCAAGACCACAAATGATGCTCTCTGGACCTAGTGGAAAAGCTCCCTGCTGGCAGGCTACCTGAAATGTAACTGGCTTTTGGTATTTTTTCTAAGAGCCCTCCTCAAAAGTTGCCTTTGTTTAGAAAACATAACAATTTGTTTTTCCCAAACCAAACATGCATAAAAAACTTTTTCAAGAAAGGAAGTGAAATAAATGAGAGCTATTCCAAAAATGGAACAGAGAGTACCTTCTGAAATACCAACACAAACACCTGAATAAAACAATTTCCAGTATAATGTGCTTTTAATCAGACACATCAATCTAAAGTTTCTGCAACATCTGCAAACTTGAACACTATTGTTAATGTGACCAAAATGCATTAAAATAATTGCATTAGGGTTTTTGGAATCACTTTATAATAAGTGGACAGTAATTGTTGCTAAATTACAGCTGAATCTCTGCAGAATTGGATATTACATCCACATTAGGATCGAATGACTCCATCATGATTAATGATACTGCAGTGAATACCAAGAGAATTAAAATGATTAGCCACTTATTCTAAAGTGTTGACATTTTCCCACGATTTTAGAGTTATGTTTCAAGGAAAATTTCCAATTAAACTTATTGCTAATGGTTACTGAGTAAAATTCAGAGACAAATATTCCTTAAAATGGTCAACTTTTAATGTGAGTAAACATTAAAATTAAGGAAAACACTTAGTTGAACTATGCATCTTAAATAACTAATAGCAGATGATGTGTTTAACACCCTCATTATATTTAAACAATACATCTACATAATTAAAGACAGTTGGCCATAACTAAAATATTCATAATAATTCCCTTTCAAAATAATTCATGCAATTTTGACTACATATTTCTGGTAAACTAGAAAAGAGAAAAACATTACCAGTTTTGGAGGAGATGTTATTTGATTTTTTTTTCAGTTTTCTAAAAAATTATGAAAATCACAAGTATAGTCTGCTGTTTGATTGTTTCTGGAAGACGCTTAGGTTAGAAGTATTCTTAGGAGAAAACTTGGTAGCAATTAATCAGACAAATCTAGCAGTGACTTAGAAAAGTAATCATGTACCTGAAAATAAGCATGAAGCCAAATGTTCACAGCAAATGACTTATTTTTTACCACTTCTTTAGTATTATTGAATATTAGTTTATAAGCATAACATTGAACAAAATATTGTGGTTTTTAAACTAGCTATTCTTCGCCCTCAGTAATTTTATAAATGAATGAGAAACACAAACTATTTCAGAGTAAGCATATATAGAAAGAACAGCTTTGAACTAATACTAAAAACAGTCACATGTTGAAATTTTGAATTCATCTCTGATTTACCTAAGGATCTCTCCGGAATTTGTCTTTTGCACATTGATTTCATGGTTTTTTCTAACTTAACTTCGTAGTGCAAAATGCTATGAGAAAGACAAATGAGATAATATTGGAAAAACATTTTGAACTTTTCCGAATAAAGTTAATTTATTTCCTTCTATGTTTATCACCATGGTTAGAAACCGTGCCCCAATATTCTCAGCAACTCAGGTATACAACGGAGAGATATTTGAGCACATAATATTGGGGTCACTGCCATGAAAGACCTGTTGTTCTCTGCTAAATTTGCCCCAAGTCAACTGTAGCTTCATAACAAAAACATAAACATGTCTAAAAGTCTCTATTTTTGTATTTTCTAAAATACCTAAGAAAGGATCAGACAGTATATTCTCATAAAAACCTTTCCAACTTTTAGAATTCTGCTGGTATTCACCCTGCACTCCAATAATGGACATTCTCACCTTTTCTCCTTAACCATTCCTTTTCAACACTACCCCCTTCTCTTTTCTCAACTAATTCCCTAGACTAGAGGCCTGCCAACTGTGGTCTGCAAGGCATATTTATACCACTGCCTGCTTTTGTAAATAAAGTTGAGCTAGAATGCAGGTCTTCTTTTATGTATGGTCTATGGCTACATTTTTTGCTACAAGGGCAGAGTGGCTGTGATACTGACCACACGGCCCATTAATCTAAAGCACTCACGCTGGCCTTTTATAGGAAAAAATCTTTGGCATCTTGCATTGGAATATTAATTCTCAGTGCTTCTGCACTGAGAAACTCTTCTTCCTCACTGAAATTCAGTTAGAAATGTCTAAGACATTTCTAGGAGGAGGTAATGGGCAGGCAGGGAATTACTCTTGATGAATAAGCCAATCACCTTCTTCAAATAATGTATATGAAATAAGCACTTCAAGTAAAATATTAACAGAATTCCAAAAGGGGAATCACTAGAAAGAGTGACCAATGGTCAAACACTCCATCTACAAGCTGGTGAGGATCTCCATTCTAAGTTACCATGTTAGCTACTGATTATTAATCACCTGATCACTGTATTATAGCAGTTCAATTATACTGAGGTCTTTTGTTACTTTACACCAGATGTGTATGTACATTACTTAGTCCTCCATCAATAATTATATGTAGTTGGTCCTTTTTATAGGTAATGAAACACAAGTTTGGAGAGTTAAAGAAACCTACTTAAGGATATGAAATAGGTAAAAAGCAGAACTGGGATGAGGCCCAGGCTGAAGGACTCCAGGGTCCAGGGGTGATGGTGTAGTGTCACTGAGGTCATTGCTATCTGCCCAGCAGATAGGACTGAACTACTGGGTACATGAATTAAAGTAGTAAAAATTAGATTGTAGCAACAGCATGAGAAAATCGTATTGTATACAGCAGATATGTATCTCATTTAAATAGCATCTCATCTAAACCCCACATAAATTGTATTATCAACTGTAATTTCTCTTGATCAAGTTAGGAGTAATACCGTCTATTTAAGTAGTTCAAATAAACTTTCTTCTATGGCTTGAAAAACTAAAGTTTTGCCTCACACTACTTCTTTACAATGCTTTCCCCAGACATTAAAGTTACCACTTTTGATATCTGCTTTATGTGTTCTTTGAGACAGTCTCACACTGCTGTCCGGGGTAGAGAGCCCTGGTGTCATATCTCACAGCAACCTCAAACTCTTGGGCTTGGGCAACCCTCTTGCCTCAGCCTCCCCAGTAGCTTGGACTACAGGTGCCTGCCACAGTGCTCGGATAGTTTTGTATTTCTAGTAGAGACAGGTTCTCACTCTTCCTAAGCTCAAGCAATCCACCCGCCTCAGCCTTCTCGAGTGCTAGGATTACAGGTGTGAGCCACTGAGACTGGCCTGATATCGCTCTTCTTAGTATTTTTGTTCATATGGGTATTATAAGCAAATGGCGATTTACTAAAATACTTTCTCTCAAGAAATACTAAAAAGCAAAGTTTAAGGCACGTAGAAAGTCAAGCTATTGAGAGTAAGGGATGTTTTGGGATATACTTAGAAGGCTGTTCCACTGAGTTTTTACATCTTAAATGGTGATATATGATGAACTAAGTAGGGAAGGTATTTTTTTTTTAATTTCTGATTAATATGAGAGTACAAAGGATTAGGCTACAATGTTTGCAGTTTTAGGTAATGTCCCTGTTGTAGTTGTGTCCCGCACCCAGGAAGCATGCCACATACTCTTATGTTGTGCCACTAGGTGGGAGCACCCCAATACCCTTCCCTCCTCCCTGCTCTCCCCTTCCCCCAACTTGAATTGAATTGAGTTTTTCTCTTGTGTGTATATTAGTTTGTCTACTGGCTTCATATTAGTATTGAGTACAGTGGATACTTGCTTTTCCATTCTTGTGAAACTTTACAATGAAGTGTGTTTCAACTTCATCCAGCTTTAAGTAGGGAAGGCTATTAAGATGTTTCATGGGACACGTAATTATCAGAAAGTGATGAAGCTGACTTAATCACGTATCAGCTGAATCAGTCACTAACATCCTCAGTGGCATTTCAGTCAGGCTCCTGATTCTGAAAATTTGAGAGAAAAAGGAATTTCTGGAGCAAATAAAGACTAGAAAAATGATTTCAAAAATTTTATAAAAATTTGACAAATAACGCAATGATTTAGGAAAAAGTATGAGGTCATCAAGAATGAATCATGCTCAACTGACTTTTTCTTCTTCTTTCAGGAATCTCTTTAGCTTAAGGAAATGACAACAGGCCAAAGCAAAAGGGAAGGAAAAAAATGAAAGAAGGAGCTCCTTTGCTTTGTTAATTACTTTCCTACAGATATTTGAAAAACTTCTGTTCATCTAAGATCATTCAGCTCTGTCTTCAGGATGTTGGTTCCAATGTCCAGGTGCTTTAAAACATCTTTTACCAGCACTTTATACATGTCTTCTACTTCTTCCAAGTCTAGACTCCAGGCTTGCTAATTGGATCATTTTTAATTGACAGGTCAGATTAGCATGTAAACACACACAAAGGATGTATGTGAACACAAAGGATGTATGTGAACACAATGGTTTCCTGGGTCCATCACACTACCACAAAGGTCTGAAGTGGTACAGACTCAAGAATTGAGATCCCAGAGAACTGGATTCCCAAGTCCCAGCATTGCGACAAATATCACCTACCCTCTTTGAGCCTACATCTCCCCATACGAAGAAATGATAGGATTGAATCAAAGAATCTTCCTTTCGGCTCAAATATTTTATCATCTATGAGTCATGTCTGCTACTTCACCCTATTTCTATAGTGCTAAAAGCTCATTTCTCTTCATTTCCCCCAGTGGGAATGATTGATAGCTTTCCTCTTAGCAATCTCATCACATATTTTTACATATTTGTTGGTTATTACATTTGCCTTCTATCACTTTTCCACATGAATGAATGGCATAAGTTATCTTCATCTTCTAAAGTTCTACTTTCAATTTTCACTATTTTTCTTTTTGGCTCCTTTTTGAATACTACTTCCTAAAAGCTATATTAGGGCAATGGTTAAGAATGAAGGCTCTGGGCTTAGAGTGCCTGGATTTGAAGCACTTGCTCAAGGTAAAACTTCAGGCAGGTTACTTACATGATTTAAGTCTAAGTATTGTAATTTACAAAATGGATATTATAGTAGTGCCAAACTCTTCAGTTATTGTGAGAATTAAGATACTGATACTGGGCCCATAATGGCATTATTTATATGGAAACTTACTGTTTGGGGTGGTTTTGATCTTCTGATCCCCACAATGTCCCAAAACCTAGTGCTTTCAATAGTATGTATAATTTACCCACCTAAACTAGTAAGCAAGGCTAAAGAGAAATAATTCCATCCTCTTAGGCAATCGTAGTACCTTATTTTCAATAATAAACCAAATGATGGATGATGGAGGTGACATATTTTTGATCATACCCTACGCTCTGGTCAAGTGCTTGTGATCTAAGGAACAATCGTTTAGCATTTCTAGCCAAGTGCTGACATTCTCGAGTTGGGAGAAGTTTCTTACCTTCTTGATCTGAAACAAATCATCATTTAAAGAATGAAAACAACTACATATTTTTTTAACTTAATTTTTATTAAATCATTACTGTATACATTTATAGGGTACAATGTGATGATTTGGTATACAATGAGGAATGTTTACCATGTTTAACTAATTAACATAACCATCACCTCACTTACTCATTTTTGTTGTAAGAGATTTAATAACATACTCTTAGTTGTTTTGAAAAGCACCCTTCCATTGTGTATATTAGGTGAGATCTGCCAAATACCCTCCCTCCACTTGCTCTCCCCTTCCACTCCCTCCCTCTCCTCTCCTTTCTTTCTTTCTGGACTATCTTTGTGTTTTATCATTTATATGAATGGGTATAAGTGTTTATATATTGGTTTCATAATAGTATTGAGTACATTTGATACTTTTTTCCCATTCTTGAGATATTTTACTAAGAAGAGTATTTTTCATAAGCATACTCTTAAACATAAAAGATGCAAAGTCTCCCTCTTTTTATGGCTGTATAGTATTCCATGGTATACATACACCATTTGTTTCTCCATTCATGGTTGATGAACATTTAGGCTGCTTCCACAACTTGGCTGTTGTGAATTGGGCTATGATAAACATTTTGGTGCAAATGTGTTTGTTGTAAAATGATTTTTGTTCATCTGGGTAGATACCCAGTAATGATATTGCAGGATCAAACGGTAGGTCAACTTTTAGTTACTTGAGAATTCTCCACACTTCTTTCCAAAAGGGCTGTGTTAGTTTTCAGCCCCAGCAGCAGTGTAGAAGTGTGCTTTCTTCTCTCAACATCCATCTGCAGTTCTGGGATTTTGTAACTGGGGTTACAGGATGATGAAACTATAAAAATACTAGAAAACAGTGCAGGAAAAATGCTTGAAGATATTGGCCTAGTAAAATATTTTATGAGGAGCACACCCCCTGCCCCAGCAATTGAAGAAAAGTACATATTAAAGAAAAAGTCTAAAGTGTGATCAATCAGCCAGCTCCAGTGCCACCTCTAGTCAGACACTGAACATAGCTCAAGAGAGATGCAGCTACAAATCCATCAGAAGTGCACCTGCTAAAAATCTCATTCTTGCCAAATGCTCAACTACACATCACTGAAAATGTCTCCCATGACTGAATAGGAAGGTAGAGATGTTATTGCTGAGACAAAATTCCACTGCTTGATAGAGGACGTCAGGGCTTCAAAATTTAAGTTGGTTATCTTCATCCTAAGCAACCAAGTTTGTTAAGCTAAACTTCAGATGTCAGTGTCAGAGTCTTGAGCTTGCAAACCATACAGAAAACTGACATCAGCATCAGAAGGTGATTTTCAGAAGGCAGCTGTGCTCCCGGCTGTTTTTCTGTTTAGGGTTCCTTTTTATTTCTTCCTGAATTCCCTTTAGGGCATAAGCACATGCTCCTCCATTTAATATCACTGTCCCTACCCTTTTCAGTGCCATTAATACGTTTATCTTCTTATGAAATAACAAGCTTATCCTTTTTCATCCACACATATCATTCCTATACACTTAAAGAACATTTCCCTCACTCTGGCACTCCTTCAGCTATTTCCTATAGGACTCTTAAGTGAATTTCATCAGACCTTAATGATTTCAACACATTCAATTATTGAAGTGTGCCTTAACCTGCTTCCTCCAGATGTGAACTCACCCACTTGCTCATTAACTGTTACTGTATTAGCATCCTTCCACTATTAACCTTCCTTGTGAAGGCTGAAGCAGAGGAGCTATTAAGGATTTCATAGGCTTCCTGCCATGTGTCTGATTCACCCTCTTTCCCTCTAATAAGCAGTAGGCCTCCTCCTCTGGGTTAATTCTCTTCTATCTGGAGGGCACGTGCAACTACCGTTTCACCTCATTTTCTAGGAAAAAGGCCACACTGTGCCCTCTTGTATTTTCTACATTATACATTTCGTCTTTCACTCTTTTATAGGTATCTTCAAACAAGTTCCTTATCAATTACACCTAAAATATTGATTCTCTCCTTAAAAACTGTGCATGAACATACACATGGGTCATTATGAAAGTTTTGAAATACACAAAAATCAAGAAATGCAAAATTCACACAGATAGGAGCAAATGAAGCTCTCCCAGCAACACCAATAAGCCGAACAAGTTGAAACTAGCATGGGTGAATGAGAAAGTATGCTGTCAACTGTGCCCCTTGGATGTGAAATAATGGACCAAAACATAGTTTGTCTCTAAACTAACTTTTACATATCCTCACAGTACTTATTCTTTGTTTTTAATATTCAACCACTGAACATAGATACTTAGAATTATTTTCTAAGGGACATTATTTTTTTATTTACTTGATGTCTTAGAAAGACAATAAATACATGGACATAATTATTGCCTTTCCCCTTGGTTTTAGTTTGGGAAATGCTGATCATTCTCATCTGTAAGGTAAAATCACAATTTTCATTCAAATCTAACCAACTGACATTCTCCCTCCACATAGGAGAACTTCCTCCCTCTACACCAGTGGTTCTCAACCTTCCTAATGCCGTAGCCCTTTAATACAGTTCCTGAGGGTCACAACCCACAGGCTGAGAACCGCTGCTCGACGCCTTCAACCTCTGTATGTCACTCTCTCCCCTGCCTCTCAAAAGTGGGCTTTGTCTGCTTTCACCATTTTGCTTGCATTAGTAGGTCCTTTTTTCAAACAACTCAGCCAGCATACAGAGCCCTCTGGGCATTTCAGTGGTATAACTGAACTCTACAAGAACACATCAGGTTCCATGACTGAACCCAATGAATTCCAAATGATGTTCAATGCATGTGCTGATAGACAAGTGGCACATGGGCAGATGGACTGAAGGAAGGATCCAAGCGACACCTCTGTTAAATAACACTGCCTTGTTTAAACTGCCTGCTTATGTTTTGGGCTTGAAAGTTTCTACTTGTTGTTTGTTTGTTTGTTTTTCTATCAACATGTATATATTGAGCTTCCACAGGCACAGAAAAAAAACATAAATCCTTCTGACTCAAGCCAAAATACTACCATATGTGCTCTTCTCACCTGCCCGCTCACCCTTGACCTTAATCCTTCTCTCCCTGGCAGCTCTCCTTTCCTCCTTTCATTTAATAAGGAAAACCAAAGGAAGCTGATTGTATTAAGGAAATGGAGCTTTAAGCGTGGGCTATACCAGGGACTAAATTTCAGGAGTGAATGAAACAAGGGATCATGCTACCACATCTATTAGGCCTTAGGACCAGCAGCACCTGCTCAGTGGGCAATTATTTGGGGCATACTTAGTACCATACCAAGTGCCATTTTTCCCACTCTCCAGAGGAAAGATAAATACTCTCTTCCTGTTCATGCCAATCCAGAGTAAAGGTCACCCTGTTTCCAAAAACACATGAAAAATGATAGTTGAGTTAAGTCATCTCTAAGTAATGACTTTCTTTTTCTTGAATGTTGCTGGGAAGTAGTGAGGCAGAACTTGTCTGACTGTAAAAATAGCTGTTTTTAAAAATATGATTAGACCAGACTATTGAAAAAGGGAACAGAATTGTGAAAACAGCTGCTTTGGAAGTTTAACAAATTTTATTGACTCATAAAATGTTACAGTGAAAATGAACCCAAGAGCTTATTTTAGAAATGAGGAAACTGAGAACCTAAAATATTAAGGAAATTGATCAAGGTCATGCAGGTCTTTATTTATTGGGTAGAAACAAAAGTGCAGAGCTTAAGAAAACCAGTCTAGTGGGTTTTCTACTACATAGAATTGTTGTCCTCCTTTCTTTTCAAATGTGAATCTTTTCCTTAACCTGGTCTTAAATGGGAGTAATTTTCAGTCTACCCCACTTCTGCCTGCCTCTAAAATAGTGTGGAGTTGTGAAAGGGTCATTTTCAAATCATCAAAGCTTTGAGTACACTGGGTCAGAAGGGATCATCTGAGGCTCTTGGTGAACCTTGGTGAAGGGATCATCTGCCTGCTGGTGAACCTATAGCAAACCCTCCATCCACACTAGACTCAGCAAAATTCCTTAAAGTAAGAGGGACCAAAGGTAGCTCCCACAACCTTCTCATCATCATCCAACCTTTAGAGCCTCTAAGGTCACTGATGGTCTCCAACAGGGACTATGAATTATGACTGTGGCTAGACATTGAGCCATGGACTGTGAACCCATGTATTTTGCTTTGCATAAAAGCTGTATAACTATAAAGTTGTAGAACCCACACAAATCAGATTTTGGAAATCTGGATTCTGGCTGAAAAAAAGCAGAGAACCTCACTATTTAAAGGAGTTTGTGATAAAACTACACAAAATGTAAATACACGTATAAATTTAATGTTATCCAATCCATATGTTCATTTGCTGAATTTTCACATGTAGCATTTTGCAAAATAGTGGCCCATCTGCGTGGAGTGGAGACAATGCCTCTGAATAACCTGATCAGCTGCTATGCTATCTGGTATGCTGCTAGCTAGCCTATCACCTCCAGGCAGTTCCTGAGGACCTCCTAGGGGGTGTGGTGCCATGTTCCTTGGATACAGACAGAAATAGATAGAGCCTTCAGACCTGGGAAGCTCAAATAATTTTCTTGGGAATCATTTCACCATCTTCTTATTTCTGCTCATATAGAAGGTATGTCTAAGGTAGGAAGAATCCTTTAGACATTCTCTAGTTCATCTCCTTGGCCCTAGGCAATAATAAGATTTAACCACTCTTGTCAGTTAAAATACAATGCAGCTTTTTCTAATAGTCTCCAATATTTAACCATCTTTACTATTAGGACATACTTACATTACTTACAGCCTAAATCCCTCATGCTATAACTCAAGCTCTCTTCCCTTCACTTATTGACTCTAAAGAGATGGTATGAATTTCATAATTTTCTTCTAATTTAACTTGAAGATCATCTTAGCTTCCTGTTTTCTAGTATCTATAAGTGTGGTTTATAATTAACTACACAATATGCATAGTTTCCTCTGTGTCTGTCCTAGCTGAAGAAGCTTGAAAATTGTGCACAGCAGATATTCAGAAATACGTGTCAAGACACAAAGCATTCTGGATAAGGTTTGTCAGGCACTGTACAAAAGACAGGAATTCAAGAGGACAGTATCACTATTGTGCATGCCAGCATCCCCAGATAGCATCTCTCTTAAAGAGTCTTCTAGGGAGCCACTTGAAAGACTAAGAACCATACACCTACATCTCTGGAGTTCTCCCTCCTGACCTAGGATCAAACATAGTCACTAGTTCACACTCATCATACCACTAGAAAGGAAAGAAGAGAAGAGGAAAGGAAAGGAAAACAGGGAGTTTCCACACCCACTATTATAGTGAAACCAATTATCCTTTCCTTATATTAAAATGTCTTTAATATTTGAGGGAAATTATGTTATAGCCTGTATTTTCTTTTTTATATCTTCTCTATACTGTACAGTAGCTCTCCAGACCTTATTCATCCTATGTAACCGAAACTTTATACTTTAACCAGAATCTCTCCTCCATTCCTCCTACCCCTCAACTTCTAGCAACCACCATTTTACTCTGTTCCTGAAAGTTTGACTATTTAAGACTCTGCCTGTAAGTGAGGTCAGTGAGTATTTACCTTTATGTGCCTGGCTTATTTGCCTTGCTATAATGTCCCTGTTGTCACCAATGGTAGGATTTCCTTCTTTTTTAAGGGCAATATTCCATTGTATACATTCACACACACACTTTTTTTATTATTTCTTCCATTGATGGATATTTAAATTGTTTTATATTGTGGCTATTGTGAATAAATAGCTTATAATTTTTATTTACTCTATATTCATTCTCTTTCTCCTTTTATATATTGTTAAAGTCCAACCATTCACTCTTTTGTTGGTTTATAAATGAAGTAATTCCATAAAACCTCTCGTAAGACTGTATAAAAAGTCCTCAGTCATGCATCACAAGGCCTGAAGTTACACAAAATGTAATTTAAACAATATAAGCTCTCTGAGCATCTTAGGATAAAAGTGCTTTATAGAATTAATATCTTAACTTAATTGACTGCAATATACCTAAAAGCTACAGAGCCACACTTTAATCTCAAATCAAGTGATATGTGTGGCAGACTACAAAGACAAAATTCTACAAAGTAATTTGGAAATAACATATGTGCTACTGAAAAGAAAAAATGCACTAGAATCTCCATAGTTGACCACCTCCTTAGGTTGCTCTAATTTTCATAGACTGGACATGCACTACATGTACATATCAGGGTAGCAGGCCTAGTTCCTTAGGTTGTTCACCTCCATATGTTGACTAGTTTGTTATATTCCTTTGGGTGGTCAACTTATAGAGGTTCTACTATATTATAAGTCATCATCAGAGGAATCAGCAACTCTCAACTACTAAGTCAGTAATGCTTTCTGCAAAGAGAGCTGTGAGGATTGTATCTCCCACGTAAATAGACATATTAAAACTATGTGATCGTTACTGTCCAAAGATACAGAAAGTAGAATGCTGGAAGGTGTTACATCCATGATACTGCTCTAGTTTTATTTTATTTACAATTTCTGTAAGGGCTGAAAAAAATCTAGGCTTCATTTAAGCATATTTTATGTGCTACTAAAAAGAAAGTAGCTCCAGTAATTTGAAGCTTGATATTTTTTTAAAGTCTTATCAAATGAAGCATTCTTTTGAATTAAAGTAATTACGGGGATTAAAAGTATTTATCAAGAATTGATTCCATTAGACATTTCTCAATAGGATCAAATTTTTCTGAAAAAAAAAATGTAAAACCAAGTATTAAAGTATTTCCATTCAAATAAGCTAGAGAAAGTCCTAAAATGAAGCTCAGAAAAAATAATGGCAACATAAATTCAATTATTGTACCAAGTAATCACAGAAACATACAGAAACACCAGCATTCAAGTAAATAAATTAGTCTGATTTTGCTCCCAGCTGACACAAATTACTCATTTCCTTGGACTTGACACAAGAAGTTTTCAGAGCAAAAGAAGAAATGCAATCAAAGAGAAAAACACATTACTCATTTCTGCCATCCTTGCGGCCACAGGGACTCCCCAATCGCCCCTCACCCCCCACAGCCTTGTAGGAGGTGTCCATAAGCTCATCTACTGGGTGCTTCAACGTTCTCATTTACAGATGTGATTTCCTCTTACGGTCTTCTTGCAAAAGTTCTCTATGATGGCACTGTGACTTGCAACTAATAGCAAAGTGACTATAGTTATTTGTTGCTAATAAAATACTGACTTTTTCAAAGACTTAAAGAGTTTATTGGACATTATTTCTAAAATAAACAGGGGTGATAAGGCATTTACAACTAGTTGCTCAGTGTTGGCTGATGGGAGATCCACAGTGCTACAGAAGGAATGTGTTACTGCAGAGGACATGGTAAGGGGGAAGGGATAGGACAATCTAAGCTTATGTCAACCAGGAAGGAAGTATTTTGACATTTTAACAACCAGTTAGGGTAGAAAAAGCTGAGTATCATTCCTGATAGTTCATATTGGCCTCATTCCCATGCATCCTGATGTGCTTTCTTGAGCAGAGGAGAGGAGATGGGAGCGATATGCTAGAAATCAGACATAGCCCATGGCTTTTCTCATTTGTGAGCCCAAGGAAGCATGCCACATATATAAACATGAAGGTGAGGCCACACCTCTGCGCAGATATTCTCACATACAGTACTAATCGGCTAAGGCCACCATTAACAAAATGTCACATACTTGATGGCTTAAACAACAGAAATTATTTCATCACATTTCTGGAGGCTAAGAAGTCCAAGATCAAGGTGCCATCAGGGTTAGGATCTGATTAAACCTCTATTCCTGGCAAATCTTGCTGTGCTGTCTCATAGCTTTTCTTCTGCACGTTCTGGTTGGTGCGTCCCTCCCTCTTCTTCTACGAGTGCCAGGCTTATCGTATTAGGGTTCCACACTTACGGCCTCATTTAATCTTAATTTCCTCCCTAACAGGCCTATCTCCAAACACACTCAAATTGAAGGTTAGGGCTCCAACATATGAATTGTGGGGAGCACAAGTCAGTGCATAACACATAAGAAGTGAGAGACAGAGAAAGAGGGGACTGCTCCCCCACACTCCCTGCTTTAACCAATTGAACTGAAAGTGAATTCACAATTACTGCTGCAGACAAAAAGATCTTCCTTTTAAAGATCTGCCATGGACCCAACTGAGCAGGACCTCACAAGGCTCAGTAGCCGTGATAAGGTGTAGTTCCAGCCAAGGTGGCCCAGGCCTTGTGAGGTCCTGCTCAGTTGGGTCCATGGCAGATCTTTAAAAGGAAGATCTGCATTTAAAGGTCTTTTTGTCTGCAGCAGTAATTGTGAATTCACTTTCAGTTCAATTGTGCCTCTGAACAGCTGGTGAACAAGATCAGTTCATTTACATTTAATCAGTGGGGAACCAGAGTCTTCAGGACAGTCATATCCAATGTACATGGATAGAACATCACTCTTCAAACACACCTGTCACCACTGTCTTTGTCATACTCCTCTGTCATGACTCCTTTGAGATGAAAATATCTCTTATCATAGTGATGTGACCCAAAGGAGACTGGACACCGGTGTCTTGCCGTGCAGGCAATGTTAATGAGATTGTTCCCTCCTCACTGTAGTTACTTTCAGTTTTGTTCAAGAGCCTCATTCACATGATGCTGTAATGGACATTTGGTTAATAGAATGCTTAAATGCAAAATACAAAAGGGTAACCAAAGAGTCAAAGATGGCCTGGTAAGAAATTGCTTGACAAGATGTTGGCGTGGATGTGGAGAAAAGGGAACACTTCTACATTGCTGGTGGGAATGCATACTAATACATTCCTTTTGGAAAGATATTTGGAGAATACTTAGAGATCTAAAAATAGATCTGCCATTTGATCCTATAATTCCTTTATTAGGTATATATCCAGAAGACCAAAAATCACATCATAATAAAGATATATATACCAGAATGTTTATATAGCCCAATTCATAATTGCTAAGTCATGGAAGAAGCCCAAATGCCCA
>CAUYRH010107236.1:0-12211 GCA_963574655.1 Perodicticus potto | reverse complement strand
AAACCAGGTTACACTGATTACATTTGTTAGGTAAAGTCCCTCTTACAATCGTGTGTTGCCCTCAAAAGGCTGAAATATTTTCATCAAACTGGTTAACATAGCCTTCATGGCATTTTCTTAGTTATGGTGTTAAGACATTTACATTCTGCATTTAGTAAGTTTCACCTGTACTCTTCTAAGGTACACGTAGGTGTGGTACCACCAACTACCCTCCCACCACCCATCCTCTCCCCACAATTGCTGTTTTTAAGGGCCAAAAGTTTCTCTGCATGGGGATAGGTTGAGTTTTGCCGGGCAGTTACCAACCTACAGTCAACTGCTGTCGCCCCCTATTGGTGGGAGGTAAAATGATGTGCCCATCCCAGCTGCCCTAACTGTTCCATCCATGAAGTTTGAGTTTAATCTTTCATTCACAGAAGTACTTTTAATCCTGACAGGTTGTCAAGAAGAAGAGGGTGGGAAGGGAATTCGGACCAATGGGTAATAATTACAAGGCACCAACAAGAAAGTTAATTTTCTGACGATTAAAACATCCCATTAACCCAAGGGGCTGGTTGGGAGTAGTGAGGCGCTTGTCTATGGAAGGGATCAAGTCATGCTAAATCTCCCATCTCTCATGTGATCGGGAGACATCGATCCCAATGCTTTGGTGGTTTGGGGGCTTTTGTAGGTTACCTCCTCTGAATTACAGTTGGTCCTTTGAGGAGAAGTCTGCCAAGGTTGTTCGTTTCTTTTTTTTTGTCTTATTCAGGGAGGAATTTGGAACTCATAAGGAAAGGGAGCAGCCCTGGGACAGAGCAGGAGAGGAGATATTTTGGACAGGTGGTGGTCTGGAAGCACTTATCTTCCAGATTCAGCTCTGATGCTTGACCAAGATCTAGTCAGCGAGGGTTGGGCCATGACCCTCCGTCTCTTCCCAAACTGACCTCCCACACAGGGCCATTGTAAACAACCCAAGCGAACAACAGTTCCTTGCAAATTCTGTAAATGTGATTGAGGCTTGGCTGAAGACAGAGGTTCAGAGTGCGGCAGGGACAAGTCAAGTAGGAGTCAGAGTTGGGGGCCCAAGGCAAGGGCTCTGGCTCTGTCTGCTGAATCCCCACCCATGCGGATTTTCTCATCAAAGCCCATGTTGATTTGGGTCCCCTGTACCTTGTGCATTCACTGGGAGGTAATCTAGTGAGGGCTTTTGGAAAAGAGGCTGTGAAATTAGGCAGACCCTGGCTAGAGTCCTAGCATGCCCTTCATATTAGCCTCGTGAATTTAGGTTGGTTTCTTTTCTGCTTTGAGCCTAAGTTTCCTCATCTGTACAATGGATGCAGTGACTGTGACCTCCTTACCGGATAGGTATAAGGATTATTATTTTTTTTATTTTTTTGAGACTGAGTTTCACTATGTCACCCTCGGTAGACAGCAACCTCTAACTCTTGGGCTTAAGCAATTCTCTTGTCTCAGCCTCCCAAGAAGCTGGGACTACAGGCGCCTGCCACAATGCCCAGCTAATTTTTTGTTGCAGTTGTCATTGTTGTTTAGCTGGCCTGGGCTGGGTTCGAACCTGCCAGCCTCTGTGTATGTGGCCGGAGCCCTCACCACTGTGCTACAGGCACCAAACCAGGTATAAAGATTAAATGAGATTTTTTTGTTTTCTGAGACAGAGTCTCACTATGTCGCCCTTGGTAGAGTGCTGTGATGTCACAGCTCACAGCAACCTCCAACTCTTGGGCTTGAGCGATTCTCTTGCCTCAGCCTCCTGAGTAGCTGGGACTATAGGTGTCCGCCACAATGCCCAGCTATTTTTTGTTGCAGTTGCCACTGCTGTTTTAGCTGGCTGGGGCCAGGTTCGAACCCACCACCCTTAGTATATGGGGCCACCACCCTACCCAATGAGCCACAGGTGCTGCCCAAATGAGATCTTGAACCTAAAGCACTGAGTACAGTGCCTGACACATATATTATTATTACCACTAAATTAACCTCTGTCAATGAAAACCAACATGGTCATCCCTATATTCTCCTCATTTCTATGGCCAGGGTTCCTGGTCATAGGCATGTTTGGTACTAAAATCTCCCTGCTGGACCTCACTTGGTTAACAATTGCTGGGGCCCATATGAAAACACCCACATCCTTGGCCGTCACTGTTCCCCTACCCTCCCTCCCACCTTCTCTAATGTAGCAGAAACAGAGATATATTATAATTGAAAGCGCTGAGATTACTCACTGTTCTTTGAAAAAGAGTAACTGGACTTATCTGAAAGGCAGTCTGCACCCGGAACTCGGTACCCAGAAGATCACCCCTAAAGGACTGCAGAGGAGCCTGTGACCTGGTGGCCTTAGGTGGCCTAATTACTGGTCAGTGTGTGTGTCTGTGTGCGCACATGTGTGCATGTATATTTGTGCAGGGACGGGTCATGGACCCCACGAGGTGCATATTAGGGCCAGGCCAATGGGAAGGATATACAAGCTTTGCAATTTGCAAGGCCTGGGTTCAAACATCAGCCCTGTAGCTTCTGAGCTATGTGAGCACAGAGAGGAGCTTTATACTGCCAAGTCATGGGGTACTCATTTGAAACAAGGGGAAAGGAAAACCTGTCATATGGATGTGGCAACTCACACCTATAATCCTAGCACTCTGGGAGGTTGAGGTGAGTGGATTGCTTGAGCTCAGGAGTTTGAGACCAGTCTGAGCAAGGGTAAGACGCAGTCTTTACTAAAAATAGAATAACTGACCTGTTGTGTGGCATGCACCTGTAGTGCCTGCTACTCGGGAAGCTAAGGCAAGCAGATTGCTTGAGTCCAGAAGTTTGAGGTTGCTGTGAGCTATGACACCCGTGGCATTCTAGCCAGGGGCAACAGAGTGAGATTGTGTCTAAACAAACAAACAAACAAATAAACCTATGTTCCGACAAGGCATTTGTCTGATTAAATTAGGGCATGGATAGAAATATCTGCCCAAGGTCTTGGCACTGGCAGGCACTCAGGTGGTGGCTTCTGTCATTTTTGTGCATGCTGTTTCAATGGTCAATGTGTCCAGGGTAGGGTTTGAGTTATTCAGAGATAGCACCACTATTTCTCTCACTAAGTGACCAGGGATCAGTGGCCACTTACTTGCATCTCTTTTCTGTTTTTGTTTTTTTGGGTTTTTTTAGAGACAGAGTCTCACTTTGTCGCCCTCGGTAGAGTGCCGTGGTGTCACAGGTCACAGCAACCTCCAGTTCTTGGGCTTAGGAGATTCTCTTGCCTCAGCCTCCCGAGTAGCTGGGGCCACAATGCCCAGCTATATTTTTTGTTGCAGTTTGGCCGAGGCCGGGTTCGAATCCACCACCCTTGGTATATGGGGCTGGCACCCGACTCACTGAGCCACAGGCACCACCCAATCTCTTTTCTGTTTTTAAAAAGAATTGTAGGGAAGCCTCGCTGGTGAGTCTTTCTGCTTGGCATCAATGGGGACAGGAGCAGAAGGTTTACGGACACGCACAGTAATGTCCTGTGCATGTGGGATCTCTGTGTTGGAAAGGGCAATGGCATGGTGGTGGGGCATGAGGGTCTCTCTTCTTGAGAACAGAGGTGGGGAGTTTGAGAGGGGTGAAGACTTTCATCCCAAATTCTTATTTTTATAGAATTTTTCCTCGTTTCGAGCTCCATATTCTCCCCACCCCTGTCTCTAATTTAGTTCCGCAAATATTTACTAATCCTCACTATAAAACTTAAAGCTGCCATTTATTGAGCACTTAAAGGCGTTTTCCACACCTTGCCTCTCACCCTCAGCTCTCCTGGGGCAAGGCAGCTCATTTTACAGTTGAGCAAATGAAACTGGGGGAGATGCAGTCGCTCGCTCCAGTCTTTGTGCTGGCAAAGTTGAGAAGGCCCAGACGCTTTATCTGGGGGGGGGGGGTAGAAGGAGATGAAAAAGAATAAGCCCTCTACCCTCCCAGGCCTGACCATGAGTATGCAACGTTCACTGTCAGACTGAGCAACTGAGGCGCCTACTGTGGTGCTGTGTCTAACCCTGCCTGGGGGCAGTCTCCTTGAGAGGGCGACGGGGCTGAGTCTTGGAGGGTGCAGTTTAGTTTGTTGGGGAGCAGTGAAGCCCAGGCAGGGAGGCAAATTGGCAGGTACTGGGAAGTCAGGCAGAGCTATGCAAGGTTCCCAATGGGAGCCCGTGTCACAGGAGGGACAGACAGAGAGCTGAGGAAGGCTAGGTGGACCCCAGATGCAAAGGAGGGCAGAGATGGTGAAGGCAGGGCCCATCCTGTGGATGAACGTGGCCAGGCAACAGAGGCCCATTCAGAGGCTGTGAGACCACCAGAGCCCCAGTCTGGGAGCTGGAGGCCTGACTCCAGCGGATGTCTCCAGGGCAGTGCTGAGTTCTGCGCCTATCGGAGCGAGGAGGCCAGGGCAGCTGCAGCTCATAAACAGGGACTCTCTGGAGAGGCTGATGGTGGGGGCTGGGAAGGCCCAAAACTGGGGCAGCCGGCCCAGGGACAAAGGCCAGGTATGATGGGGAAGGGGAAGTATCTCTTGCAATTTAACAGAGACTGGTGTGAGCAGCTGAGAGGCTGGAGACAGGGTGGGAACAGCCAGGGTGGGAACAGCTTTCAGAAGCGTGGGCGAGATGATTACTTTTTGACTCCAAGAATGATGTGATCCAATCTATAACCCATCACTTTCTCTAGAATGTGAACTCCCCCAGGTGGGGAGTTTGTCTCTTCTGCTTTACCTGTGTACTCCCCTCATTTCCCACAGCAACGCTCGCTGCATGGGTACGAGGCTGATATTTGGCTTAGTTCATACAAAGAACCACAATAGATGCAATGTTAATGCATAGACATTGTATGTAGTAAACTTTTTTTTCTTTTTTGAGAGACAGAGTCTCACTTTGTCATCCTCGGTAGAGTGCTGTGGTGTCACAGCTCACAGCAACCTCCAGCTCTTTGGCTTAGGCGATTCTCTTGCCTCAGCCTCCTGAGTAGCTGGGACCACAGGCGCCCGCCACAATGCCCAGCTATTTTTTTTTTTTTTTTTTTGGTTGCAGTTTGGCTGGGGCTGGGTTTGAACCCGCCACCCTTAGTATATGGGGCCGGCGCCCTACCCACTGAGCTACAGGTGCCGCCCAACGCCCAGCTGTTTTTTTACTGCCACCCTTGGTATATGGGCTTGGCGCCCTACCCACTGAGTCCCAGGCGCCGCCCACACATAATTATTTTAAATGTATGGACTATCTCTTCTCCAGTAGACCTCTGTGTTGAGGACTTGGGGCTTCTTAGGATTACAAATAAGCCCACTTAATCCTCCTAATGCAGATTCTTCGTGGGTCAGTCAAAGCGCTACTCTGAAATAATGAAGTAAAACCTGGTTTGTCTTCCCGCTTTTCTTGATCGATTATTTATAATATGATTGTGCTTAGAATATAATTCTTGGTGGGGGATCTCAACACCTCTTTCTGGTGGCATAATGTTACATTCACTTGCATTCATTCCTGTCCCCTTGAGGACTCTGTGTCCCCCGCCTCTCTGCCCACTCCTCTCACCCCCAAACCATGCCCATCCTTCCAAGCCTGTGTATCTCTTCCATGAAAACATTCTTTTTTTTTTTTTGAGACAGAGTCTCACTACATCACCCTGGGTAGAGTGTCATGGCGTCACAGCTCACAGCAACCTCAAACTCCTGGGCTTAAGCAATTCTCTTGCCTCAGCCTCTGAAGTAGCTGGGACTACAGGCGCCCGCCACAACACCTGGCTATTTTTTTGTTGCAGTAGTCATAGTTGTTAGCTGTCCCGGGCCAGGTTCGAACCCACCACCCTGGCCAGCGCTGTAACCTTTGTGCTATGGGCGCTGAGCCCATGTAAACATTCTTCACAGCCCAATGGCACATGTCACTGACTGCTTAACAATCACAGTTAACTTTTCTTTTTTCTTTTTTTTTTTATTGCCTCATTCAATGAATATAACTTTTATAAGCAGAAACACCATTTTAGACATTGTTGCCAGGTGGACAAAGGCTCACTAGAACGGGAAATAGATATCTGGATTCAATTCTTCTAGCTAAACTTGGGGTTCCCTGTAGCTTTGGGGCCTTCAGTTTTCATCAGTAAAATACCAACAATAACTGACCTCACAGGTGTCTCTGAAAATTGATTTAGGGCTTGGCGCCTGTGGCTCAATGGGCTAACGCGCCAGCCACGTACACCTAAGCTGGCGGGTTTGAAGCCCGGGCCCGCCAAACAACAATGATGGCAACCAAAAAATGGCCGGGCGTTGTGGCGGGCACCTGTAGTCCCAGCTACTTGGGAAGTGGAGGCAGGAGACTCGCTTGAGCCCAGGAATTGGAAGTTGCTGTGATGCCACAGCACTCTATCCAGGGTGACAGCTTGAGGCTCTGTCTCAAAAAAAAAAAAAAAGAAAATTGATTTAGATATTTCATATGAAATAGAGAAGGAGTTGAGTAAATCTTTTCTTTTCTTTTTTTTTTTTTTTTGAGACAGAGTCTCACTTTGTCACCCTTGGTAGAGTGCTGTGGTGCCATAGCTCATGGCAACCTCAAAATCCTGGGCTCAAGAGATTCTCTTGCCTTCACCTCCTGAGTAGCTGGGACTACAGGCGCCCTCCACTTGGGTAACTTGGGTACTTGTTAAAGAAAGGGGTCTCACTCTTGCTCAGGCTGGTCTCAAACTCCTGAGCTCAGGCAATCCTCCCATAGTGCTAGGATTACAGGTGTGAGTCACCACACTCGGCCAGAGTTGAGTAAATCTTATTAAGTGAATTTAAACTGCTTTGAAAAACAAAGTTCCTTACAAATGTCAAGTATTATTTTTAATTCCCCCATAGTGTCTTAGTAATGAACCTTGTGTTTACATGCTGCCAAGAGAAACTGCATGTTTGACTATTCTACAGTCATCCAGATGAAGACCAAAAGAGGCCTGGTGCAGGAAGAACAAGGCTTACTCTAGTTTTATACAAAATTTCTTCTTTGTTCTCACCAGGATCAAGATGACTACGGCCACCCCTTTGCGGGACACCGTGACCACCTTCATCTCACTGAACATGACCACCAGGGGCGAAGACTTTCTGTATAAGAGTAAGGTCCCCCGGGTTTGGAGGCTGAGGGGAGGGATGGCAGGACAAGTGTCAAGGTCAGCTCCCAGTGCAGAGGTCAAGAGCATGGGCTCTGAAGACAGAGTGCCCGCGTCTCAGGCCAAGTTCTGCTGAGCCTGAGCAGATGACTTCTCTGGTCTGTGCCTTCATTACCTCATCCACAAGATAGGGATATTGATGAGGCTACTACCCTCAAGGAGCTGTGAGAACTATAAGCAATAATCCATACGCAAGCTTAGAATAGCCCCCGGTGCATGCTAAGTACTTAAAGCTTATCATTAATTACTACTACTATTATTACTGTTGGTTTTATTATGGTAGAGAACAATGGGAATTTGAACCTCTTGTAAGATACTCTTAAATGGATCACCTTAAAATGTAGTTACCTTCAGGCCAGGTGTGGTGGCCTGTCATCCCAGCACTTTGGGAGGCTGAAGTGGGAGAATTGTTTAAGTCAAGGAGTTTGAGACCTGCCTTGGCAAGAGAGCAGACTTGGTCTCAACAAAAACAAACAAAAATTAGCCAGGCACAGTGGTGTGCCCTGCAGCCTCAAGTACTTGGGAGGCTGAGGCAGGAGGAGCTTTTGAGCCCGAGAGTTCGAGGTTACAGTGAGCTGCGATCACTTCACTGCACTCTAGCCTGAATGACAGAGCAAGAACCTGTCTCTGAAAAAAACAAAAATAAAAAATGTAGCTACTTTTATCCTACTTTTGCAAGGTAAAAACGTCTCATCAATTTATGAAGGAGTAAGTGAATGCAGGTGGGAATAGTCATGGGGAGGCATTTGCCGGGAACAAGAGGTTCCCAGAAGGAAAAATTTGAAGCTAGCACTTCAGAGAACCAAGTGATTGTATAAGAAGTAATCTTGTGCTATTTCTTTCCCCATTTCTTGTGTAGAATATAAATGTCTTCATATAGTGATTAAAAGGCCATGAAGGCTATGTTAAATAGTTTGATGAAAATGTTTCAGATTGTATATAAAGTCAGCACATTGTGCCCCATGATTGCACCAATGTATACAATTATGATTTAATAAAAATTAAAAAAATAAAAAAAGAAGTAATCTTGGTCCATTTCAGCCATTCCAGTTGGTTGTGTGGAACAGATTCCCTGCACACATGGAGAGTGTCCCACCATGAAAAACAGTGTCAGGCTGTGGAACTGCAGGGGGGTGTATTAATGCCAGGATGTCTCTCCTGCAGAGACTTAGAAAATTCACTCTCAGGACAGGGTCCCCTGGGTCGCCCTGATCCTTGCTGTGTGGGCAGACCTACCAGGGCCTGGTGACATCTGTCTCAAAACTGTTCTGAGGAGAAATGCAGGGTAGAGAAACTCACTCTGTCAGTAAGATGAGAAGAATTCTGTTTCTATTTAAATTAAAGCAGTGGTTTTCTTTCTTTCCTTTTCCTTTCTTTCCTTCCTTTCTCTCTCTCTCTCTCTTTCTTTTCTTTCTTTTTTGCAGTTTTTGGCCGGGGCTGGGTTTGAACCCGCCACCTCCGGCATATGGGGCTGGCACCCTACTCCTGTGAGCCTCAGGCACCACCCAGAAGCAGTGGTTTTGAGCTAGTCAATTTTGCCCTCCTAGATAGAGTTATTAGATTTAGCAAATAAAAATACAGGACACCCAGTTAAATTTGAATTTGAGATAAATAATTTTTTATCTGTAATGTGTAATTTTCTTTTCTAAGGTGTAATTTTTTAGCGTAGGTATGCAGTAGTTAGGATGTACTTATACTGGAAATTTATTCATTATTGTTAGAAATTCTGATATCAATGGGTGTCCTGCATTTTATTGGGCAGTTCTACCACCAGAGATCATTTGGCAATGTCTGGAGATATTGTGGTTGTCATGGCTAGGGAGTGAGGACAAAGGAATTGCAGCTGGCATCCAGTAGGTAGAGGCCAGAGATGAGGCTAAGTGTTTTATAATGCACAGGACAGCTCATCAGAGAATTATCCAGCTGAGGTTATAAATCTTGAACTAGGCTCCCCAAGAAGGAAAGAAAAACAAGCTACTCTGTGATGGATTCCCTGCTTTTTCCGCTTTTTTTCATTCTAATCCTTCTTCCTATGAATATTTGCATATTTGCACATGGCTCTGTGTTTTTTAAGTAAACCTTTCTTTTCTTTTTTTGGAGTCTCACTCTGTTGCCCTGGGTAGAGTGCTGTGTCGTCATAGCTCACAGCAACCTCAAACTCCTGGGTTCAAGCAATTCTCTTGCCTTAGCCTCCCGAGGGGCTGGAACTATAGGTGCTGGCCACAATGCTCAGCTATTTTTTTAGAAATGGAGTCTCACTCTTGCTCAGGCTGGTCCTGAACTCCTGACCTCAAGGAATCCACTTGCCTTGGCCTCCCAGAATGCTAGGATTGCAGGTGTGAGCCACTGTACCCGACTTAAATAAACCTTTCATAAAGGCATTACTTACCTTCACAAAAGTGCACAAGTCACAAGTGCCTCGTTGAGTAAATTTTCATAAAGTGAACGCACTGGTGCAAACAGCCTGATATCAAAAAACAGACAATCGGCATTATGGCGAAGGTCCCGTTGTCTCTTCCAATCTCTGTCCTTCACCCACACAAAGGAATCCATCGGTTTGACTACAACCACTGTAGATTAGTTCTACATGGTTTTGAACTTTATATAAATTGAAAAAGTACCAGAGGTACTCTTTTGTATCTGATATTTTTGCTCAACATTATGATTATATGCACATATTTTAATGGTTATAACAAATTATATACACATATATGGATATATATAGATGTATAAATCTTTTATTTTCCATACTTTATATCATTGTATGTTCCCATGCTACCATAATCTTCATAATCATTAATTATCATATACTATTTCACTGGATATGTTGCCATACCTTATTTAACCATTCCCATATATAGAAGACTAATGATGTTATAATAAACATCTTTATTTGTATAAACTTTTCTGTATTTAGGGTTGTTCCCTTAAGATAAATTCCCCTAAATCAAATAGATTGGTTTAGAGTATGAACATTGTTATGGCTCTTGATATTTTCAGTATCAATTCTGATAAGGATGTTGATCTTGAACCTGAAATTAGAGTTTGACATTGGCATAGGGAGCTAATATCAAGATTAGAGTTTGAGACAGTAAGCTTGTTCCTCATAGCCTTATTTTTAATAGGGAAAAATTGAAAACAACATAAATATTCTCAATAAGTATTTGGTGAGCAGACTATGGTAACCTAAAGAATGCAGCATTATGCAGCCATCAAAAGTCATGAAGAAACATGCAATTCCCCTCCCCCCCAAAAAAAAAACTACAAAGAAGGGTGGCGCCTGTGGCTCAACCGAGTAATGCGCCAGTCCCATATGCTGGAGGTGGCGAGTTCAAACCCAGCCCTGGCCCAAAAAAAAGAAAAACATGCAATTATGTGCAAAGATGAGTCCTGTTATAAAACAGTCCATGAAACATGGTTGCATGTTTGTTGAGTGCATATTTTTCCATATTTAGGAATATTTCCTGAAAGTGGATTTTCAGACATAGTATTAATAAAGTAGTCAAACAATATGATAGATATTTAATATGCATAAACATGATTGCATCAGTATACGTACACGATGTAGATGATCAAGGGTTCTTGGGGCAATGAGGTCTTCATTGTCCTTCCTCCTTTTCTGCTTGCATTTATAATTTCATTATTTACAAAAATCATGTTATTTTTATATTATCAAAAAGAGAGGAAGGTATTTTGTTTGTCTGTTTCACAGAAGCCTGAAGCTGTGCTGGGGCTGGTGAGAATGGGATGTGGCCTAAGGCAAAATTTTGGCAGAGGATGTGCTGATAGCCCTTCCAGCCCTGTTGGGGGTAAGGAGTGCACAGACGCTGGAGATGTGACTCTGTCCTGGGGTCAGCAGTGAGTGTACCAGGCTGCTACCCTCTCTCCTTCCCTTAACCCAGTGGGTTGTCAGGCGCCACCCAGGGTCCCAGGTCTGCATCTCAGTTTGCACCTCTGCCTCCCAAGTAGCTGGGACTTGGGAGGCAAAGCTCCTCCCTCTGCTCCTCTCCCCTGCATAGGTTCTGGAGCCATCGTCGCCGCCATTGTCGTGGTCGTCATCATCATCTTCACCGTGGTTCTGATCCTGCTGAAGATGTACAACAGGTACGAGATGCCCTAGGCTTTGGAACTATCTGGTCCTTTCAATGACATAAAAAAAAAAAAAAGGATGGGCGGAGCCTGTGGCTCAAAGGAGTAGGGCACCGGCCCCATGTGCCGGAGGTGGCGGGTTCAAACCCAGCCCCGGCCAAAAACCATAAAAAAAAAAAAGGGAACTAACATTTGTGGGTGCCTGTTATGTGCCCAGCAGTATCTATGAGTCCTTAGCAAATGCTGTACCCCTGTGGGTTCTTTTTGAAATCTGTTCTCCTGAAGGAACTTCTTCATAGTGACCGAAGATTTTTGTACTTGGAGAGATTTTGGTTTTTGGCCTGGAGAGATATTTTTTAAATGCAATAATGATACAATACAACTCTCAGCTATTTTTAGAGATGAGGTCTTGCTCTTGCTCAGGCTGGCTTATTATCCTCCATTTTACAGGTGTGGAAACAGGTACAGAAAGATTAAGTCACATGCACAAGATTGTTCAGCCCTAACTGGCAGAGTTGGGATTCAAATCCAGTCTATCTGTATCAAAGAAAGTTATTCCCACCATTGTATATAATGCTAATAACATTATAAATTATTTTTTAAAATCTTTAGGATATTACAGTTTGGCTCTATCCCAAACCAGGAGGTGGCAACCAACCTCAGTGTCTCCCCTTCATTCCTCTCCATCATTACTGGGGCTCTGAGACCCTTTCTAGTTGCAATCTGGATGGAGACCTCACTCACCCCACCCTACTGATGCCTGGGCTGGGAAATAAGAGCCCTGGATTCAGTCTTTGGTTTGTCAAAACTAGGAAAGTTATTTAACCTCTCCCTGCTGCTATTTTGTCTTTTTTTTTTTTTTTTTTTTTTTAAGACAGAGCCTCAAGCTGTCACCCTGGATAGAGTGCTGTGGCATCACAGCTCACAGCAACCTCCAATTCCTGGGCTCAAGCGAGTCTCCTGCCTCTGCCTCCCAAGTAGCTGGGACTAC
>CAUYRH010107229.1:0-56663 GCA_963574655.1 Perodicticus potto | reverse complement strand
CGCCTGTGGCTCAACGGGCTAAGGCACCAGCCACGTACACCTGAGCTGGCGGGTTCGAATCCAGCCTGGGCCCGCCAAACAACAATGATGGCTGCAACCAAAAAATGGCCGGGCGTTGTGGTGGACGCCTGTAGTCCCAGCTACTTGGGAAGCAGAGGCAGGAGACTCGCTTGAGCCCAGGAATTGGAGATTGCTGTGAGCTGTGACGCCACAGCACTCTATCTAGGGGGACAGCTTGAGGCTATCTCAAAAAAAAAAAAAATCATCAGTGCTGAGTTTACACCACAGAAAACGGCACACCTTACAAATCAGGGCTTATTCCCTCTGTCCCCACAAATTGGTTATCTAACCACTGGCCATCATCATCCCCATTCCACAGATGAGGAAACTGAGGTTTGGCAAGTAAATGACTTTCCCACATTCCCAGAGCCATACTTTAAACTCAGATAGCTGACTCAGGAGCCCAGGGTTTTCAGTTTTCTCTTTGTTTGTTTTGTGTTTTTGAGACAGAGTCTCACTCTGTCACCCTGGGTAGATTGTCATAGCTCGCTGCATCCTCAAACTCTTCAGCTCAGGCGATCCTCTTGCCTCAGCCTTCCGAATAGCTAGGACTACAGATGCTGCCACAATGCCTGGCTGTTCTTAGTCAAGAAGGGGTCTTGCTCTTTCTCAGGCTGATCTTGAACTTCTGAGCTCAAGTGATCCACCTTCCTCAGCCTCCCAGAATGCTAAGATTACAGGTGCGAGCCACCATGCCCAGAGGGAGCCCAGGTTTGAAGGCGAATGACACATTGTGCTTTCCATGTGTCTCCTTCCCAGGCTTATGATTTGGATGCCTCCCCAAAGCTAGCTTTCCCAGAATCCTGATGCTTCTCCTGCAGCAGCCCATGTAGCAAACCAAAATAAGGCTCTGGAGCCTCTAGCCAGCCAGTGGCCCAGAATAGGTCAGGTTTCTCAGCACAGCTGGGAGTAGGGACTCTGGTGCCTCAGTCCAGCCTCCTGCAGGTGTTCTCATCAGTAAATGTCCCAGGAGTGAGTTGAATATACACACATTTAAGTGAGCTAAAATAAATATAGAGGGTGCTGTTGAAGGAAGAAAAAGAGAAAATGTCACAAAAAGAAGAGTCTGTAGGTAGAAAGGGAGCCGGTGGAGGTTTGTCGTTCAGAGGAGAGACACACGGAGGCGCAGAGCTTCCAGAGTCTTGGCTGGCAGTGCTGCCCAACCCAGTCACACCCAGCAGTGGCCTTTCTGACAGGAAGCCAGGAAGGAAGGAAGAAGAAAAGCCCCCCAGAGTGGGGGATTTCACCAGCCTGCTTTTGCCTCCTTGCTCCTACAATTTCCTCTCCAGAATATGGGGGCCCTTTTGCTTCTACCTCCAAATGCCAACTCCCCCTATCCAACACCCCAGAGGAGGAAACACTTGGGACCAAGCACTCTCTTTGAAGATTCCATTTTTATTTAATACATTGACTGCCACTCTAAAAGAAAAATTGGGGTGGGGCAATTTTTTGTGTAGGTCAAACACATTAACTGTCCATGTGAGTTGTATTTAATTCACACTAGTTTTGAGCCTGGGCCTTGTGAAGCATATATAACTTACATGTCTCTTGGCCAAATGAAACTTTGGTCCTAAGGAAAAAAAATTTTTTGTTTTTTGAGACAGTCTCACTTGGTCACCCTCGGTAGAGTGCCGTGGCATCTTAGCCCACAGCAACCTCAAACTCTTGGGTTCAAGCAATCCTGTTGCCTCAGCTCCCAAGTAGCTGGGATTACAGGAACCCGCCACAAGGCCTCGATATTTTTTTAGAGATGGGGTCTCACTCTGGCTCTGGCTCAAGCTGATCTTGAATTCATGAGCTCAGGCAATCCACCCACCATGGCCTCCCAAGTGCTAGGGTTACTGGCGTGAACCACCACACCTGGCTGAAAAAAATTTTTTTTTCTTGTGTGGCAGCTGATGTGCAAGAGATGTGCTGGGAGGCTGTGGCAAGAGGATCACTTGAGCTCAGGAGCACAAGACCAGCTTGAACAAGAGCAAGACCCCATCTCTACTAAAAAATGAAAAATTAGCCAGGCGTTGTGGCAAGAGCCTATAGTCCTAGCTACTTGGGAGGCTGAGGCAGAAGAATCATTTGAGCCGAGGAGTTTGAGGTTGCCGTGAACGAGGCTGACACCATGACACTCTAGCTTTGGGGCAACAGAGTGTGACTGTCTTAAAAAAAAAAAAAAAAAGGCTCGGCGCCTGTGGCTCAAGAGGCTAAGGAGCCAGCCACGTACACCTGAGCTGGCGGGTTCAAATCCAGCCCAGGCCGTCAAACAACAATGATGGCTGCAACCAAAAAATGGCCGGGCGTTGTGGCGGGCGCCTGTAGTCCCAGCTACTTGGGAGGCGGAGGCAGGAGACTCGCTTGAGCCCAGGAATTGGAGGTTGCTGTGAGCTGTGGTGCCACAGCACTCTGTCCAGGGTGACAGCTTGAGGCTCTGTCTCGGAAAAAAAAAAAAAAAAAAAAAAAGGAAGACAAGAAAAGAAAGAAAGTAGAAGGAAAAAATTGAAGTCACACACAATCAGCACATGACATAGTGTAAAGAGCAGGACTATGAGTGTTTTATTTTCTTCTTTTAGCACTGGTTTACTTTTTCTCCCCTACAATGAATATGTGCATTTTTTCTAATGATGAGGAAACAAGTTATTTTTTAAGAAGGAGGAAGAAGAGGAGGGGTAAGAAAATAGCAAAAGAAATCATCACAGCAGTTACACAACAACAGGATAAAAAATACTTTCACATTAAGTAATATATTCCTTTCTCCCAACAGACCTCCAAGGACTGTATAGATATTGTTAATCCAATGTTAGAAATGGGGAAACTGGGCTGGGTGTCGTGGCTCACGCCTGTAATCCTAGCACTCTGACTGGCTGAGGAGTGAGGGTAGCTTGAGGCTGGGAGTTTGAGATCAGCCTAAGCAAGAGTGAGACCCTGTCTCTACAAACAATACGAAAACTATCTAGGTGTGGTGATACATACCCGTAATTCCAGCTACCTGGGAAGCTGAGGCAGGAGGATTGCCAGAGCCCAACAGTTTGAGAACACAGTGAGTTACAATGACGCCATTATGCTCTAGTCCAGGTGACAGAATTCCTGTCTCATAAAAAAAAATGAGGAAACCGAGGGCTAGAGGCTATTGGCATTTCCAAAGTCAAAAAGAGAGAGTCCATGGCAGAGTGAGGACTCCTCTCAGAGTTTTTCAACTTCAAATTCAGGCCCCTGCCATTGAGCTGAGGGCACTCTGTAAGGACACCTTTGGAAGACCTGCGCAGTCCAGAATAGCCTCCCTTTACCTGCCTCAGATGCAGAGGGAGAACCACTCTCAGCCATGCGGACTGAGGCATCTATCTCTAACCATAGATCCTTTGGACCATGGGGTGGGAGCAGAGGAGGCATTTGACTCAGGCAGGGCTGATCAGAGTTCCTTGGAATTAGGCCATGGAGAAATTGATTGATGAGAGGGAGAAAGGAGAGAGACTTGTCATGTGGCTTGTGGCTTGGTAAACGTGTTTCCCCTATAGCTTCGAGAACAGAGAAAACTGGTCTCCAGGAACATAAAAATAAAGAGGCACAGAAAGGAGCAGAGAGAAAGAGGGAATCCGCAGGACCTGTTAAAACCTTCACCAAGCTTAGCTACGTTCTTGCCCTAAATGCTGTGGTAGTGGTGACGGTGGTATTTTATTACAGATAGACTCAGTTGACATCTGCTACTTGCAGCCAAAACCCCCCACAAACTAATAATGTATTCATGCATAGATGTAACTCCCTCACAGAACGTAACCTTTAACATTCTAGAAGGAGGTCTATCTTAAGTATTTACCACTATTTTAATGGAACAATAAATACTAAATACATTATTTATCAGTGAAACCCAGAAGCAACTCCTTTGAAGAAGGAAACAAGGTGCTTGACATCAACACTGTTAAAGTCACAATTGTTCTAGAAGGTCTAGTGAATGCACTATGTAAGGAAAAGAAATAAGAGATACAAGTATTGAGAAAGAAAAGGCAAAAATACCATAGTTTTCATGGTCCACCTAGTAAATTCAGAGATAACTGAAAAACAAGTTGAACTAATGAGGGAGTTTTCTAAGGTAGCTGGATATAATATAAATAACCAAAAGTCAATTGTTAATCTGTATGTCAATAAAATTAATTATAATATGCAATGTGGAAAAATCCCATTAGCAATAATAATAGAACTATCAAATGTCCAGGAATAAACCTAATGAGTACTGTGAAATCTATGTGAAAAATGCCCTAAAACTTTAGTAAAAATCAACAACAAAAGCCTAACTAAATGCCCGGCTATACCCTGAGGTCATCCGCATTATCTCAAGTCTTCATTTCTCTTTGCATCCATTCTCTTACCCTGGCCTGACTGTGGTAGCATATATTCTCCCACCCCTTAACTTTGAACTTAATCATGTGACTCATCTTGGCTAATGTAATCTGGGCAGAAATGACAATGTGCCAATTCTGAGCTTCCATCTTAAAAGATTTCTGTTTGCCTCCCTGCATCACTGCCATTGCTGTTAGAGGAGTTTTCCCCAGAGGTGATGGCAGAAAGGAAGGTAAGGGGAATGGGCCTGGATCCCAATTTCCATGAGGTGCAAAGTTCAACCAGACCCATCCAGAACTTGAAGCACCAGGCCAAGGCCAGCCCAAAACAGCCAGTCTCCAGCCAATACATGGACTTGTGTTTATTACAAATACATGTGCTGTTAGTAGCTGAGTTTCAAGAAGATGTGCTACAAGAGCTAACTGATAAACATCATATTCCTGGATGGTAGGAACTCAATATTACAAAGATGTTCATTTTTTACAAATTAATCTATAAAGCAAGTATGACTCTAATAAAAATACCAAAACATATTTATTTCTCTGTGATTTTTAAAATAAATTATAAAACAAAAGTTGCCACTAAAATTTTGAAAAGAGCTTATGGAGTGGGAAAAGGTCTTACCCTATCAGATACGATGTATTAAGAGGCACATAAAACTAGGGTAGTTATAGAACATGAAATAAAGTTAAGAACACAAAAGTGAATGGATGGAAACTAACAATAAGGGCAGAAAAGGTAAATAGGAAGTAGGTGGCCATAGACAGAGTTAATGCTATATTACCAATCAGTGTTGGGGGTGTGTGTGTAAAAATTATATAGTGAATAACATTGGAACAATTGATTATCAATTTGAAAAATATAAAATTGAACTCTTCCATCCCCCTAGACCCTGAAATAAATTCTAGATGGATTAAAGAACTAAATATAATAAATCAAACCATAAAAGTACTAGAAAAAAAAGGACTAAAAAAACCCTCCTATGAAAAAATTCTCATAATCTCAGGGAGAATAAGGGTCTTCTAAGCAAGACATAATCCAGAAGTCATCAAGAAATAGATGGTAAGGCTCGGTGCCAGCCACATACACCAAGGTTGGCAGGTTCAATCCCGGCCTGGACCAGCTAAACAACAATGACAACTGCAACGTCCGGGCATTGTGGTCAATGCCTGTAGTCCCAGCTCTTTGCGAGGCTGAGGCAAGAGAATTGCTTAAGCCCAATAGTTTGAGGTTGCTGTGAGCTGTGACGCCACAGCACTCTACTGAGAAACACATAGTGAGACTCTGTCAAAAAAAAAAAAAAAAAGAAAGAGAAAGAAAGAAAGAAGAGTTAAAGAAAGAGTTAAAATTTTACTCCATATGAATGAAAGGCTTTACACAGCAAAAGACCATCAATGAAGTTCTAATATAAAGAGAAAATATTAACATTATGTTACTAAATATATACTACAAAAATTTGAAAATGTTCATAGCATAATTTAGTAAAAGTTGAAAGATTCATACAGTCTAAAGAAAAACCAAAGTATATGACATAATTTGAGAGGAAGTGTTGATTGCCCTGACTTAAAGCTCTGACAGTAAGAAAAGGACCACCTGTCCCATAGAGGAATGGGGGAGGCAAGTCACAAAAGAGGGAAGAAATGCCAACAAGCAAAGGACAATATAAATAGAAATGAGAGACCATTGCCCTGTTTGCTCTCCAGTCTGGCACAAAATCAGAGACCTGACACATGCAGTTTGGGAGAAGCGAGACTGGCCAGGAATTCCACCTGCAGGTTTTTATCCCTTGGGAACTCCCCAGGGTGGACAGGGCAAATAGGGTCTGAGCACAGTGGTGTTCCCTGAGCATTAACTGTGATATTTAGAAAACCGAAATTGCTTCCTAACCAGTAGTAAGGAAATGATTAAATAAATGAAGGTCTGGCTCAGCACCTGTGGCTCAACGGGCTAAGGCGCCAGCCACGTACACCTGAACTGGCGGGTTCGAATCCAGCCCAGGCCCGCCAAACAACAATGACGGCTGGAACCAAAAAATGGCCTGGCGTTGTGGCGGGCGCCTGTAGTCCCAGCTACTTGGGAGGCGGAGGCAAGAGACTCGCTTGAGCCCAGGAATTGGAGGTTGCTGTGATGCCATGGCACTCTCTCCAAGGTAACAGCTTGAGGCTCTGTCTCAAAAAATAAAAAAATAAACAAAAAATAAATGAAGGTCTAAGCACACAGGGGAAAAAAGTTCACTAGTTGTTCATGATGGACTGGTTCATACACATACACATCTAAAGAGAGACACAGAGAGAGGAAGAATGGCTGGGACTCCCAAACTCTGAATAGTGAGTGGTTACCCTCAGGAAAAGTGGCAACGGGGAAGGGAGGATTTCACTCCCAGCTACTGTATAGTTGGAAGATTTTACACAGGCATGTGTGCCTCATGTAATCCTAAAGGAAAGAAAAATAATAAGCATACAACTGAATGAATACTTGTGTTTTAGGTATGGGATAAATTTGGATGTATATGTAACCATGGATATGATTTCTGTTTTGAAAGTCATTGTCTTCAAAACTCAGGGAACCACATATTGGTATGTGTCCATCCTGAGACCAAACTAATAAGGCAAAATCAACCTCATTAGCTGGTGACAAGTTTGATTCAATGAGGACACTAGAGATGCCGTTTCAAGGGGAAGAAAAGCCAGGGATGAAGGCCGGGCATGGTGGCTCATACCTGTAATACGAGCACTCTGGGAGGCCGAGGCAGGAGGATCATTTGACCTCAGGAGTTCCAAACCAGCCTGAGCAAGAGTAAGACCCTCTCTCTACTAAAAATAGAAAAGTTGAACTGGGTGCAGTGGCTCACACCTATAATCCCAGCACTCTGGAAGGCCAAGGTGGGTACTTAGCTTGAGCTTAGGAGTACTAGATGAGCCTGAGCAAGAGCGAGACCCCATCTCTACTAAAAATAGAAAAAAAAAAAACAACTAGCCAGGCATTGTGGTGGGTACCTATAGTACCAGCTACTCGGGAGGCTGGGGAAAGAGGACTGCTTGAGCTCAGAAGTTTAAGGTTGCTATGAGCTATGATGTCATGGCACTCTGTCTCTAAAAAAGATAAAAAGAAAAGAAAGGAAAAAGAAAGAAAAGTCAGGGGTCAGTTCCTATTCATGAGCATTGTCCAGCTAAAACCCCTACTAATCCAGCCTTGCCACCGAATCCCCTAGATTCACCCCTCCCAGTAGCCAACCTCTTTCAGCTCTACCTGGACGCCCTTTGGAGGGCTCCTTTGGAGAATGCTTTAAGGCATGGCTCTTTAAAATCTTTGTTAATGGCTCGGTGCCTGTGGCTCAACTGGCTAAGGCGCCAGCCACGTACACCTGAGCTGGTGGGTTCGAATCCAGCCCGGGCCGGCCAAACAACAATGACGGCTGCAACCAAAAAACGACCAGGCGTTGTGGTGGGCGCCTGTAGTCCCAGCTACTTGGGAGGCAGAGGCAGGAGATTCTCTTGAGCCCAGGAATTGGAGGTTGCTGTGAGCTGTGATGCCACAGCACTCTATCCAAGGTGACAGCTTGAAGCTCTGTCTCAAAAAATAAAAATAAAAAAAATAAAAATAAATCTTTGTTAATTCTGATGTCTTTCTTGCCCCCTTGCCTGTTCCATTCCCAAGCAGAATAATAACCATGACCATGTTGAAACTAATAGCATAGGCTGGGCATGTATCCTGCTAGGGCGCTGGACTAGGGCTTTATTGACATGCAACACCCCATTTCAGCCTGGAGCAGCCCCGGAGCAGCTGCTATCAGTGGGCTCATTGCACAGATTGAAAGTGAGGCAGGCCAGGGGCTTCGAGGGAAGGGTCCCCACCAGGCTTGCACTCCACCACACTCTGCGCCAGCCACCGTCTCAGGACCTGTCTCTCTCTTGGAAGTCACATTTCAAAGCCTGTCTGCCTCCCTGGTTGAGAGGTTCTCAAGGGTGGGGGCTCTGTCCTGCTCATCTTTGTGCCCCCAGCACCTAGCAAAGGGCATAGATGTTAGAGGAGAGAAGGGCAAGACAGGAAAAAGGAATAAAGCAAGGGAGACGAGGGGAAGGGGGGAAATTCAAAAAAGGAAACAGAAACTGAAGGCACACTGTTGGGTCCTGAGCTTGATCTTGAACCGGGCAGGGATCGGCAGTCCTGTGGGAGGGCACAGTAACAAGGAAGAGTCACATTTCACACTGGACCTTCATCCCAGTGTTGGCAAAAATAGTGCTGTCCCCACAAGGACTCTGGGTTCACGTGGCCCAGAGGTGGAATCTGATGTGGGCCTGGGGCACCGATGACAATGCTGGTGCCACCTTTTGCTGCCTAAGTGCCTTCTGGGGCCTGGAATCAGCTGTCCTGCAGGCCTGCCTGTGCCTTCACAGCCAGCACCTGAAGTGAGAACAGGCTCCTGATATCCCCCCATCCACCCACACAAACACAGAGCCATCCTAAGCCTCTCATTCCAGCATCCCACATCCAACTTCAAAGCTATTCGGGTCAGCTTGGCCCCAGCCTGAAGTCATGGACTACGATCCCAACTCCTCCTTGCCTTCTTGACCTCAGGCTTAGGACTTCTTAGGCATGACCCTCAACCACAGCCACTCAACCCCACTTCCACATCTCCTGGTGTTCTGGGCATTCCCAGGAGATGTGGCCAGAGACAATGAGATCCTGAACCCCAAGCACACTCTTCTCCTCCCCAAACCTCTGTTGCTCATCTGGAACATTCCTCTTGTACCTCGTCCACCCATCATCAGAAGCATTGAATGGGAAAATGCCTCCTACTTGCTGAATAGTCCAGAGTTGTGGTTTGTTTTTGGTTTTTTTTTCTTCAAGAACACAGACCATTTTGGCTTGGCATCTGTGGCTCAACGGGCTAAGGCACCAGCCACGTACACCTGAGCTGGTGGGTTCGAATCCAGCCCAGGCTGCCAAACAACAATGACGGCTGCACCCAAAAAAATGGCCGGGCATTGTGGCGGGAGCCTGTAGTCCCAGCTACTTGGGAGGCGGAGGCAGGAGACTCACTTGAGCCCAGGAATTAGAGGTTGCTATGAGCTGTGATGCCACGGCACTCTATCCAGGGTTACAGCTTGAGGCTCTGTCTCAAAAAAAAAAAAAAAAAAAAAAAAAGAACACAGACCATTTTCATATAGCTTGCATTTGGCTTCCCAGATGTTCTATAAGGGGTCTATAAAAAGAATACTTCGCTGCAATATTCCACAGGCAAAGCTACAGACTGTTAGCGACATCATATTCTTCCACTTCACGTCCAATTCACTTGAAGAGTCTACTCACGTCTCTCTCTCTGAGGGAGAAGGGAAGAACAAGTTGCTTTCATGCTTCTAAGACTGCCGTAATTTGCCCCAGAGAGAACAAAGGGGCATGAGTTATTAGCTCTGTTTTCTACTTGAGGAAATCATGTCTCTGAGAAATAAAAAGGCTTACCCGTGTCGCTGAAGGGGCGGTAGGAAGCAGCCAAGCCGCTTGCTCTCCACCTCCAGACGCGAGCTCTTCCATCCACCCCCATCCTGCCTGCGAAAGCACTTTTACTGCTGTCTGTCGACAGTCACATAATTTGGACCAAATGCAGACCAACCCCACAGGACAGTAAAAATGGAGAGAAGCTCAAAGATTTAACTGGAATGGGTTGAAATGATTGTACATTGCTCATTTCCAGTGAGGATCCAAACAAAACCAAAAGCGAGCCAGAGAGCGTCCATCATCCTGGCAACAGACACTGCTGGGGGAAAGTGTGTGCAAGAGGCCGCGGCAGGTCAGATCTCTTTACCTTTGCTCGAGAAACAAGCTGCTCTTCCTTAAAGGCAAACGTATCTAATCTTCCCAGGCAAGGATAAAACAAGGTAGGATCCTTGAGGGTGACAGGATTTGTTGCAAAGAGATACACTCACCCTTCCAGGCCAGCTCCATCCCATGGAGATGCTGAGCAAGACTATGTGAAAATGGAGATGAAGTTTAGAGTGAGGAAGTCACAAGCTAAGGAATGCCTCGATCTACCAGAAGCTGGAAGAGGCAAGACCAGCATCTTCCATAGCGCTTTCAGACAACACATGGCCCTGCTGACACCTTGAATTAGACATCTGGCCTCCAGAAGTGGGAGAGAATAGATTTTTAGATTTTCACTGTTTTAAACCACCCAGTTTATGTTCATCTGTTATAGCGGCCATAGGACATTGACACAACTCTCCATCTCCTACTAGTTTAATGCCTAATCTTAGATTAACAGACAGGTGAAATCAGAAATAGCTGATAACATCATAACACAAATTTCCTAACAATGACAGCTCCTGTTTCTTTTTTTCTTTCTGATCTGTGATTTTATTTAGTTATCTTAAGTTATGATCACACTAATTTTAAAATTTGTGCACATCTCTTCTACTTTAATCCTTAAAATGAGTTGGCAAAAGCACCATTACCAATCACACATATTCTGTTGTTCTATAGTTTTATGTGTTTTCGAAGAGTTGTTTAAAGACAGTCCTAAATTATAACTTAATCTGATTTAGGGAGCAAAGAATTCAAAATTTTAATTTGCTATTTCTTCTCACATTGACTTTTAAAAGCATTTGAACTTATACATTGTCCATAAAATATAAGGAAATTTAAATATTCTTTATTTGACATTACACATAAACCATACTAAAATGCCTTTCAGTAAATAAAAGGCAGCATTTTGGTAGACACAGGGAAATTAGACTGGCCTAACAAAGACCAAAAATACAAAGTAAACATTGCTACCTTATCTCCAGCACTCCCTTGCCTTTAACAGGCTAATGAACCCAGATTAAAACACTAGTGAGTGGCTTGGCACTTGTGGCTCAATGGGCTACGGCGCCAGCCACGTACACCTGAGCTGATGGGTTCGAATCCAGCCTGGGCCTGCCAAACAACTATGACAGCTGCAAGCAAAAAAAATGGCCGGACGTTGTGGTGGGCGCCTGCAGTCCCAGCTACCTGGGAGGTGGAGGCAAGAGACTCACTTGAGCCCAGGAATTGGAGGTTACTGTGAGCTGAGATGCCATGGCACTCTCTCCAGGGTGACAGTTTGAGGCTCTGTCTCAAAAAATAAATAAATAAATAAAACACCAGTGAGTCTTGCTTGGTTCTTGCTTGGTTCTTCCATGTTGAGATTCTTAACTTAATTGCATATGCAAAAACTCTTTTTCGGCTCGGCGCCTGTGGCTCAATGGGCTAAGGCACCAGCCACGTACACCTAAGCTGGCGGGTTCGAATCCAGCCTGGCCCCGCCAAACAACAATGACGGCTGCAACCAAAAAATGGCCGGGCACTGTGGTGGGCACCTATAATCCCAGCTACTTGGGAGGCGGAGGCAGGAGACTCTCTCAAGCCCAGGAATTGGAGGTTGCTGTGAGCTGTGATGCCATGGCACTCTAGCTAGGGTGACAGCTTGAGGCTCTGTCTCAAAAAAAAAAACAAAACTCTTTTTCCAAATAAGGTTACATTCATAGGATCTAGCGGTTAAGTATTAGACAGATCTTTTGGGGGACATAGTCTCACCTTCTACAGAAGATGGGAAAAGAGACCCAATGTTTCTGGAGACTCTACGTTTTCCCCAAAGGGTACAAACACCAAGGCCTTCTGAGACAATGAGGGAATTTTCCTCATATTTAAATATATTCACATAACCAGTTATATAAATCTTAATGTAAAACCAATCTTCAACAGGTTTGGGGGTGGCAATTTACTATCTTTGTGAAAAGGCGAGCATCACTAATTAATTCCAATCATATCTTTAGAGAGGGAAAATAGTGATAGCATTTACTGCATTGGAACTCACCAAAATAAAAAACAAACCAGCATATTCATTTAATCACAAGCCAGTCTTAGTTAAATCAGGACTGTCCAACAAACATTCTATCACTCATTCATGATCCGAATTGTGGTATATGAGATCAGTCAAATTATGGTATAAATAAAGGAAGCCGTGAGATAAATAAGGCAGTGACGACCCATTACTCATTAGTAGCTTTTTTGAGATAAACTATCAAATCTGCCCTTTATCCCTTCTTCTTAATGCCCATGAAGATCTTTTTTGTTCCAGGGAGGTACTTCTTGGGATTCTCCAAATACTCCGTCAGTGTATCCTCTCCCCAGCTGATGCCTCTGTTCTCTCTGGTGTCTGTAAGAGAAGCCAGCAGCCTGACCTGTCTTCCGCCCAAAGAGACTGTGGAGATTTGGCCAAGTCTTATGCTTGCCTCCCTTTTCCACAGTGCAGCACTGGGCGCACTCCTAAACAAAAGTCCTCCTGCCTTTCTCAGTATCTCTCTGGTTGCTGACAGTATGAAGGCTCTGGTTGTCCCACTCTCTGTACAGCTCCTAGTTCTTAAGACTTTATCCCTTGGCTCGGCGCCTGTGGCTCAACAGGCTAAGGCGCCAGCCACGTACACCTGAGCTGTTGGGTTCGAATCCAGCCCGGGTCCGCCAAACAACAATGATGGCTGCAACCAAAACATGACCGGGCGTTGTGGCGGGTGCCTGTAGTCCCAGCTGCTTGGGAGGTGGAGGCAGGAGACTCGCTTGAGCCCAGGAATTGGAGGTTGCTGTGAGCTGTGATGCACTGTATCCAGGGTGACAGCTTGAGGCTCTGTCTCAAAAAAAAAAAAAGAATATATCCCTTATAAATTCTGACACTGGAGTTAGTTTACTACCTTGTTATCTCTTTCTAGATGATGAAAATAAAGCTTAGAGGCTTGGTGCCTGTAGCTCAGCAGCTAGGGCACCAGCCACATACACCAGAGCTGGCAGGTTCGGATCCTTTTCAGGCCTGCCAAACAACAATGACAACTACAACCAAAAAATAAAAATAGCCGGGCATTGTGGCGGACGCCTGTACTCCCAGCTATTTGGGAAGCTGAGGCAAGAGAATCGCTTAAACCCAAGAGTTTGAGATTGCTGTGAGCTGTGATGTCACAGCACTCTACCAAGGGTGACAAAGTGAGAGTCTGTCTCAAAAAGAAAAGAAAAGAAACCTTAGAAAAGTTAGGTGACTGGCCCAAGGTCATGAAGACTGTACATGGTGGTTCTAGCTGAGAACTGATTAGTCCAACTCCAGTAACAGTGGGATGCTAGTCAGATCTCCAGGTATGACAATACAATCTAAGCAAACCCCAGCACAGCCCAGGACATGGGCAGCTCTTCGGGGTTTATAATGATAGGATTTTATCTCAATGGACATTCATTCAAGAGTCTCAGCCAGAGAATCACCATGCCTTTAGGTCCCCTGGTCACATCCTGTGATCCTAATCATTCTGCAAAGGCACAAACACCTGGTCACATCCTGTGATCCTAATCATTCTGCAAAAATCCAAATTTTGCACTATTCAGTGCTGCTCCCGGCCTGTCTCCTACTCACTCTGCAGCTGGTGCTGTCCTTAGAGCAGTCGAGTTGAGGGGTACAGACGTGCACACAGAAAGCTCCAGCACACCACTACACAAAAAGCCACAACAAGAGGAACAACAGCAAACAGATGGTGAAAGGCATTTCATCTCTCACTCACTGACACATTTATTCTAGAGTCTCTCTTATGTCCTAAGATTAGAAGTCATAACAATGTAATTAGCCTATATTAACTTGAATCCCCATCGTCTAATGCTCTGACACACGGAAATGCTTCAAATAAAATCCTGTTGAATTAAAGCTGCAGATGAGGAAACTGAGGCCCAAAGAGGAAAGAAGTCTTACCCAGGCTCACACAGAGGGCCAGGACACTGAACCTCTGAAACGAGGGCTGGTATCTATTTCACTGTTGAGCTCTCCTGAGGGACCCCTGAAGACAGGTAGGCAGAACCACAGGGAATAGAGGCAACTTCAACAGAGGGAATGGTATGGACGGATGCACAGAGGCAGCAGATTGTGAAGCATGTTCAGGGACAGGCCTGGCCCAATCTGCCTGGACACTGGCCTTCCTTCTTCTTCCCTCTTGAAGGTCACACACTCAATGGTCTGAGCTGTGAAGCATTTTAGATGTTTTTCCCTCTAAATGTCACTGTCATGTTTCTAAAAGAAAAAGAGAAAAGATTTCACAACTTCTAGAGTAGAGTACTTCCTGCTGCCTTCTTCCACATGCTAAAATTGAATGGACAATAGAAACACTTGAGTTGTGGGGAGGAGGGAGTTAAGAAAGAACAAGCCCTAGTCACCTTAGTTAAGTGTCATTACAAACAAGTGTAGAATGAGTCATACCTGGGGAACATCCTCTCAGGACCAAACAGGTATATTGGTCTCCCAGGGCTGCCGTTACGAATTACAACAGCAACTTATCGTCTCACTGGTCTGGAAGCCAGAAGTCCAAAAGCAAGGTGTTGGTAAGACTGAGCTACCTCTAAAGGCTCTGGGAGAGAATCCTCCCCTGGCATTTCTAGGTTATGGTGGCTCCTGGTGTCCCTTGACTTATGACCACATCATTTTGCCTCCCTGTCCTGTAGCCTTCTCCCCACATGTCTTCTTTCCTTCTCTACTTCAAATCTCCCACTGACTTTCTTTTATAAGGATGCTGGGCAGTGGATTTAGACCCCCCCAACCACACCCCTGCCAAATCCAGGATCATCTCATCTTGAGATTCTTAACTTAATTGTATATGCAAAGACTCTTTTCCCAAATAAGGTTACATTCACAAGATCTAGCGGTTAAGTATTAGACAGATCTTTTGGGGGATACAGTCTCACCTTCTATGGAAGATGGGAAAAGAGACCCAATGCTTCTGGAGACCCTATGTTTTCCCCAAAGGGTACGAACACCAAGGCCTTCTGAGAGATGCCCATCCCAGCAGCATACACTGTAAGGGAGGTACCTGTGACATGGCAGGGTGGTTTGTCTCAGGCCAGACCACTGACCAGGCCACGTAAAAACAGAAATACCTGGGTTGAGCGCAGTGGCTCATGCCTGTAACCCCACCACTCTGCGAGGCTGAGATAGGTGGATTGCTCAAGTTCAGGAGTTGACCAGCTTGAGCAAGAATGAGACCCTGTCTCTACTAAAAATAGAAAACTTAGCGGGGTGTTGTGGTATACACCTGTAATCCCAGCTACCTGAGAGGCTGAGGCAAGAGGATTGCTTGAGTCCAGGAGAATGTGGTTGCTATGAGCTATGATGCCATAGCACTCTAGCCTAGGGCAACAGAGTGAGGCACTGTCTCAAAAACAAACAAATAAAAACACCTGTATCATGAAGCAACCTAGGTGTGGGATGGGCCAGTAAAGGCTGTCAGAGCTGAAAGAGATGCTGCCAAATAGAGTTCAAAGTCCTCATGCCACTAAGACACCAACACTTGATCCTAGGAGTGGCTACCCAGCGTGTTCACATCCATTAAATCATATGAGCTGCTCAGCAAACCTCATAGGTGGACAAGGCCGGACTAATGACTCTCCTTAATAGATGGGGAAACTGAAGCCCAGAGACAATGTGTGTGGCAGCCAACATCCCCAGAACCAGAAAGTGAAGGAAGCCTAGCTTCTGACAGCTAATCAGTTCTCTCTTCTGCCTCATTCCTCCCCCCACTGTGCTTGGTCCCAATTCAAGGCCAAATTTTGCAATAATCAGAAATGAAAGAGGGGCAGGCTGATGCCACTAATAAAGATGCACTCCTGGCCCCCATCACCCAGTCCCCAGCCTAACTCTGGACCTAAGAGTTACTCTCGGAGCCCCAGAGGGAACAGTGGTGGGGTGGAGGGAAATCCGTCCTGTTATGTCCACTGTGTGCTCACAGAAGCAGTCCCACCCTCCCTGCCTGCTGAGCTCAGAGAAGGGTTTGGCTCCCACTGCCCAGAAGAGTGCTTCCCTTGGGCCAGGGCAAGCTGAGTCCAGCAGTTGTTCTCGGGCGGCTGTATCCAGAAGAAAGGTCAAGTCTACTCAGCAAGATCAGAGGGCCTCCAGACCAGGGCTTCCATCCGGCTCCAGGCTGACTCCTGGGCCCTCCAGCTTTAGAGGTTCACAGGGGAACTGCCTCTATACTGGGTACAGGCACAGCCCTTAGCATTGCAGGGCTACTCCCCCAACCCCATGTGATGGGAAAGGAGCAAGTGCCCCCAAAGGAGGCTGCCCAGTGGGAGGCTGTGAGCAAATCTCACTTGGAGACTGCAAAAACTTGACATATACTCACTGCCTTGATTATTAAAACTGACCTATGTCCCATTCCCTGAGAAGCAGCAGCTTGAAAATAAATCCACACTGGTGAGTTAGACTTCATCCAGGCTTGCCTTTTACCAGAGGTTTTTGACGCAGACAATCCCTTTTGACATGAAAGAGGTGCCTCCACAGGAATATCATAGAAATCTGTAAAATGTGGGGAAGGACTAGCAACAGACGTTTGGGGCAGATCTGTTCTCTTGAGGCATTAGAATTTCATAGTCGCTGATATAAACAAAGCTTGACTTACTTTAGGAAGGAGACATCATAGCATTGTGGGCATGTACGAAATTCTAAGTAGGTTCAAGTAGTTTAACAAATTCTTAGGACCTCAAGAAACTGGAAACCAGGCTTGGGGCCTGTGGCTCAACGGGCTAAGGCGCCAGCCACGTGCACCTGAGCTAGCGGGTTCGAATCCAGCTCGGGCCCGCCAAACAACAATGACGGCTGCAACCAAAAAATGGCCGGGCGTTGTGGTGGGCGCCTGTAGTCCTAGCTACTTGGGAGGCGGAGGCAGGAGACTCGCTTGAGCCCAGGAATTGGAGGTTGCTGTGAGCTGTGATGCCACAGCATTCTATCCAGGGTGACAGCTTGAGGTTCTATCTCTAAATAAATAAATAAATAAATAAATAAATAAATAAATAAATGGAAAGAAACCATCTTTGTGCTAGTCGACTGCTTTTGGAGATCACTAATCAATTCTCCAGTGTTGTCACTGTAAAGGTCTGTAGAGGAGCTACTGTGTGCAAAGCACTGTTATGATTTCTGGATCTAGTTTCTTCACTTAGTAAAAAATTACATCTCAGATACCTGACATCAGCTAAGCTATGCATTTATTTTACAAGTTTAAAAACATCTAAAGAAACATTTTCAATTAAATATATTTTGAATGACTAGAAACAAACTACTGTGCTGTGCGTTCTTGAGTCCATAAAGATTTAGAAGCATGGTCTGCCCCATGGAATCTTACAGTAGTGTTAATAGTAATTGAATGTATTCACCTAAAATAAGATTATCAGGTGAGTTAGGTTATTAAATAGAAATTCTGCTCATGCTAATACAGGATGAAGAAGCTTGCTGACTGGTTTTGGATTTTCATATGTCTCTTTAACAAGTGGAACACTAACCAAAATTTGTTTGAAAGAAGAAAAAAACTGGCTCAGAGTCTACAGCTCAGTGAGTAGGGCGCCGGCCACATACACTGAGGCTGGTGGGTTCGAGCAATGTTAACTGCAACCAAAAAGTAGCTGGGCATTGTGGCAGGTGCCTGTAGTTCCAGCTACTCAGGAAGCTGAGGCAAGAGAATTGCCTAAGCCCAAGAGTTTGAGGTTGCTGTGAGCTATGATGCCACTGCACTCTACTCAGGGCGACATAGTGAAACTGTCTCAAAAAAAAAGAAAAAAAGAAAAAAAAGCTGATAAGGGAGAAGCTTTTCCTAACTTTTCCTTTTTTCTGGACTTAAGTCATATTGTGGAAATGGAACTAAGCTAGCAAGTGAAAACAAAAACACATGTTTTTGTTGGAATATTGTTTCCCATGAAGTCATTTCCTACATGCAGGAAACTTTCCTGGGCCTTCCTATCTACTGATTCTTAAACTCTTGATATGTACCCCCATTTTCTCAGTAGATATTTGTAAATTTTAATTTCTATACATAGTTTCTAAAAGTGTCTAATCACAGATAATGAAAGAAATAATTTTGGAATCAGAAATATAATAACCAGTTCACAGAGCTAAATTTAAAAAACTCAGGACACTTGAGAATATTTTTAGGACAAAAACCCAGATGACCCCATAAAAATTACATAGATGTAGTTATTCATGTATTAAGGTGATGGCTATTATCACCATTAGCGAATATCTTATTTTACCGAAAAGTACACTTGTATCACATTAAAATGTAATGAGTACAGCCAACCCTATTATATGTTGAAGACAATCTAGCCTAAATTTGAGAATAGCCAGAACAGAAAATGGAAATACCCTGGGTTTCTCCTTAAGGTGAGTCTGCCGAAGATCTCCAAAATCTCTTTGTGAAATGGCTATAAAATGTTACACCCAAATACAGGTGCTTCATATAATTTACATTATAAATAACATAGTCTGAAATACAAAATTCTATGATCTTATATAAATGCATTCTTTTATTTAATAATTTTTTTAACACTTGCAATACTTCATCAGTAGTTGGGTGTCAACAACTAGCATTTCTTATCTTTAATGAGTTTTATATTTTGCTATAGAGATTCCCCTGTAAACTGAGAAAGAGGCATTTATTTAGAGAGCATTAGCAACAGACATGAGGTCATAAAGAAACTCAGAATGATATTGGGATAGGAACTTGGAATTTCTGAGGCCTATTTGGCAACTCTGTTGGTTTATTTCTAAAAACATTCTAATTTTAGCTTTAAGGACTTTCCTTCAGAAGTTCGGAACTCCCTGTGTCTGAACTGCCCTAATCAAAGCAAAGGGTTTTGCTCTCTCCCTACCACTTTCCTCCCCAGGACAGGCCTACTTAGCATCTGGGCTGCCAGGCAGGCATCTTTCCTGCAGATCTGCTGGACCATTTTCTCCCCTTTGTGTCAAACAGGGTCACCATCTTTGCTTCAGGGTTTCTGTCTACCAGGCCTAACCATTGCTGATAGGAAGCTGAGCGGAGAACCAAAGTTTTGCATTTTTCTCGTCTGTGCCTCTACTCACAGAAAGATAGAATGTAAACTCTAAAAGAAGATTTTCCTTCGGTTTTTGCAGACTGGCATTTTCACAGATGTGTGCACTCACTCTTCCATTGGAATGGGCCATCTCCCCCTTGTTCCATCCATTAGTGATCGTGTGAATTATTCTTTTCTCACAGGAAAGCAGCCCAAGCCCCTAAGTCACTCCCTTAGCTGTTGAAGGTGATTTCATCACTTATGAGAACTAAAAATACATCATTGATGACACGAGTCGTATTTTTACCTTTAAATGAAAAACATGGTATAAAAAAAATCTTGGTATCATTTTTTTATGATACCTCCAAAACAGCTTGGGTATCATACTGTGAAATTCTTACTTTTTCTAACCAGGGTTGCCAGATTTAGCAAGGAAAAATACAAATAAAAGTTCAAATTGAACTGGGCATCCTCTATTTTATCTGGCACCCCGAAAGTTCTAAGTCCATCAGGAAACAGTACACATATAATGCTTATTTATAATGCTTATTTATAGATGAGACTGCTCTCTATTAGGTTTTGAAAACAGATTATTATTAAAAATCTTTCATCTTTAGTGTTGGCTTTTTCTCTGTAACCAGAATGTAGAATTAAGTGCTTGATAACTTCACCTATGCTAGCATTTAAGGACAGTAAAATCCCTTCAGAATGTCAGCTTCTATGTCTACTTCTCTTCATGAAAAATATGAAAAAAAATAGAATTTGAACAGGATCTTGGAATTCTTTATGTTGTAGTTGGTATAAACCTTCCCTACTAATATGTGGAAAGAGCATGGGCTTCAAAGTTAGCCAAATAGTCATCAAGGCACTAATGCCACTTCTAGTTTTTATGAAATAGCTTAGATGTATAACCTAGGTGCTCTGGGTCCTGGTTTACACACCTGTATAGAGGAGGGTGTTTCGAGGATGAAATGAGATAGAATGTGCCAGAATGTAGAATAATAACAGGCCTATAATGAGCACTTAATATATATTAATTTTTCCTTTCTTTGTTTCTGTTTTTACTGAAACGACTTAGTCACTTTTTGAAATGATTTTTAATGGTGTGCTGCACATTTCTGCATTACACTGTAGTTATGTGGAATATATTGTATCACCCCTTCAATGCAGGTGATCCAGGTGAGCCCACAACATAGGGTCCATCGTGTGTGCCTATACACATGCAGGTGTGGGGATGTGGGACTGGGGAAGGCTCTTCATAAAGTGCCTCTCCCCACAAAGAACCAGAGAAGATGGAAATACAACTTTTTTTGTTTGTTTGGTTTTTTTAGAGACAGAGTTTCATTTTGTCGCCCTTGGTAGAATGCCATGGCTTCATGGCTCACAGCAACCTCCAGCTCCTGGGCTTAGGCCATTCTCTTGTCTCAGCCTCCCGAGTAACTGGGACTACAGTTGCCCACCACAACGCCTGGCTATTTTTTTGTTGCAGTTAGGCCAGGGCCGGGTTTGAACCCGCCACCCTTGGTATATGGGGCCGGCGCCCTACTCACTGAGCCACAGGTACTGCCCCTGGAAATACAACTTTTAAAATTCTCATTGAACGTGAAGATATTAAGATATCTTTTCTATTTAATGGGACATTTCCTAATTTGAAAGGATAACAGAGAACTAAATACATATTGAGGTTAATTTTCAGGAATTATGGTGTGCCAGGCCCATTGACATAAAATGTGCATATCTATTTAGCAAACTCTCTTAAGGCTACAGGTAGGATCCAGTCAAAAATGACCAGTATCATATACTTGGAAAAACTGATATCCTCTGGGGGTATCATATAATTGCAAGTCTTCCCTTAGAATAATATTATTTTATATTTAATACTTTAACTTTTAAAATACTTTTTAATACATTATCCTCCCTGATTTCATACATCATCTATAGACAAACATAAGTATTAGCCACATTTAATAAATGAGAAAATTAAGGTTCAGTGTGATGAAGTCAGTGTTTGTCAACTAATAAAAGATAAAAGATGTCTTCTGAAATCTGCACCGTGTTGTTATATGATACTTTCTCTTCTTGTTGTAACTGGAAGCTTCTGAATATTCAGGGGTGCTGCTAAGTAGTAACATTGCAGATACATATTTTTTCCTGTCTTTTTAAAAATGAAAGATAACCAGTCCTCAGAATGCATAATGAATAGCATGCATTGTGACTTGTCTCCTAATACCTTGACAAAATTAGAGGTGCTAGACCTTCTGACCAGTTTAAAAGTTTAAAAGACCAATTCAGTAAATGACAACACCAAATCAGAGCATTAGAGAAAGAGGTAGTTCTTTATTTAGCTCTGAAGCAACACTTCAAAAGAAATCTTCACATATTTACATGTCATCAATGTATATGGAAATATATCTTGTGCATTTTACATATCAGTTTTTACTCACGAGCTATAATTTTCTCAGAACATTAATAAAAGGTTCCCTCACTTTTGTTTCTCTGGAAATTTTGATTTGTCTCTCATTCTCAACGTGTAACTGTACCTCCTTATTTTCTGAATTAAATGGGACCGTGCAGTGTGAACCCACTTCTGAATGTCAAGGTCACCTATCCTCCCCCAGCCTGTCTCAAAGGAAGATAAGTTTCTTCTCCCCACAAGGCTGTATGACCTGCTCTGGCCCTTAGATTTAGTTCTGCCACCACCCCAGGACATTCTTAATTCTATTATTAAAACTTATTTTGTGCCCTAATTAAAGCTTATTATTAAATTTTCATTATTTAAAGTAAGTGCTAAACAAAATCTCTCAAACATTAAGTCTCTTTTATTTTCTTCTTCACAAAACTGATTAAAAGAATTGTTTGTACTCTTTGCCATGGCTTAATCCCATTTATTCCCCAGTAATTCCCTATAACCTAACTGCTACTTCAGTACTTTGTGGGGAACTAATAAATGATAGATTACATACAAATTGTCTAATCAACATAACTTTCATTAATCCTTAGCTTCTTTGAGTGTTTTGTGTTGGAAAATATCATCATCCTCTCCCATCTCCCTCTCTCTCTCTCTTTTTTTTTTTTTTTAACAGAGTTTCACTCTTTCATGCCACAGCCTCAGCCTAGCTCACAGCAACCTCAAATTCCTGGGCTCGAGGTATCCTCCTGCCCCAGTCTCCCAAGTACCTGGGATGACAGGCACCTGCTGCAATGCACAGCTAGTTCCATTTTCACCACCCTAAAAAGAAACCTTCTGCTCACTAGCAGCCACTCCCTCTTCTGTCCTTCCTCCGGCTTACGGCAGCCGCTAATCTACTTATTGCCTTGATGGATTTGCCTGTTCTGGGCATTTCACACAAATGGAATCATGTAATATGTGATCTTGGTTACTAACTTCTTTTATTAATATTTGGTATAAGGTTTGTCCGTGTTGTAGGATGTATCAATATTGCATTCTCTTTTATAGACAAATATTTGATTATGTAGCTATACTGCATTGTGTTTATCTGTTCATGAGTCGGGGTGTTTGCCTCCTTTGGCTTTTACGAATAATATTGCAATGAACTTTCATGTGTAAATGTGGAAAATATGATTTTATTTATCTTGGATATATACTGTACTTACAGGGGGAAATTAATGGGTTGTCTGCTAGTTCCATATTTAACCTTTCACAGAAGTCCGTTTGGCTTCTGTTATTGAGCTTCCATCACAATTAATGTTCACTATCCGCACATCTCCTCTCGACAAAGTGTTGCCCAAGTTTTAGGCTTTGACTCTTCCTCTCTCTTTGATTTCTTTTATCTTCTTTTTTTTTTTTTTTTTTAGAGACAGAGTTTCACTATGTCACCCTTGGTAGAGTGCTGTGGCATCACACAGCTCACAGCAACCTCCATCTCTTGTGCTTAGGTGATTCTCTTGCCTCAGCCTCCCGAGTAGCTGGGACTACAGGCGCCCGCCACAATGCCCAGCTATTTTTTTGTTGCAGTTTGGCTGAGGCTGGGCCCGAACCTGCCACCCTCGGTATATGGGTCCAGCGCCCTACTCACTGAGCCACAGGTGTCTCTTTGATTTCTTCATCAGCAATTTAATTAACCCCCTTCGTGTTGCTACCCATATGTCTGTTACTTCAGGGACTCGTCACCCTGATAGAAAACATCTTTTCTCCAAAGCCTGTGTTTTACAATCTATTTGACTTCTTTCAGTATAATGGCACAGCTGTTCTCTCAGCTAAATTTGACTTAAAATTTTGGAGTCATCATGGACTCCTTCTTGGCCTTTACCCCATAACCAGTTCCTAAGTCCTGCTAGTTCTCCTTTGATAGCACCTCTGTAATCAGGTTTTCACCCAAAGTGATTCTTCCTATTCTCGTCTCTCGTTTGGACAGTCACACGTGCCTCTCACTGGTCTTCTTACCTCTGTCTGGTCTCACTGTTCTCATCTCCATAATCCACCCTTTACAACATGACTTCCGATCCAGATTCCTTTCATCATTTTCAGATTACTGAAACATTTGTCCTTACCTGCTAAATAAATAATAAAGAATATTCATGTCATTTATTGAGCAGGTAAGAACAAATAAATAACATTAATATCCTGTGTTATTTATTGTTTAGTAATACCAAGGAATTAGCTCCAACTAACCTCATCATCTTTCACTAGCTCCTAAACTGCTTATGCTCTATTGAAGGTCAGTTATTCTCCTTTCTCTGTGTATGATCCCTCATTATTTTGGCTTTTGCCTTGGCATGGCCTTCTTTTATCTCCACATGATAAAATATATCGTGTAAGTCAGCCCAAATATTGTATCATTTATAAAAATTTCTCTGAGCTCTTCAACTGAAAATAATTTCATAATAGTTACTGTGAATGCCTGAACATTTTTTATTTTTATTTTTATTATTATCATTTTTTTAAAATATGGAACGCTTCACGAGTTTGCGTGTCATCCTTACGCAGGGGCCATGCTAATCTTCTGTGCATCGTTCCAACCCTGGTACATGTGCTGCTGAAGCGAGCACTGAACGTTTTTTGATAGTTGTTTTTGGCCTTTTGACATTCAACTAGATTTTCTTATTATGTAGCGAATTTTTTGGAAGGTAAGAACAATGTCATGTCAGCCTGCACAAAGGCAGTGTTTATCTTTGCTTGTTATACAGGACAGACTCCCCAAAATCTCACATAACGAGCAATTTGTATGCATTTTATTCTTCCAAATATTTTCCCAAGTACTATGTCTTTTGCAATTTTACTCTTCAATTGAAGAGGAAATTCAGAACAGAGGATTCAAATAAACGTTTACATTCAGATATTATACTATTAATTTAGTCGCGTGCATTTTCAGTTAATATCTGATATGCCAGTTGAAATTATAGCAAGAGAGCAGTGATGAGTCTTCAATCCATATCTAAACAAAAGATAATATTGGCCTGATAATGAAAAGAAAAATACATTTCTAAAGTATGTGAGAAACAAAAAGTCAACCCAAATTATGTTTGGGGAAAAATCATAAAATATTTTATAGCAAAAAGAGAAATAGTCAAGAGAATTCACAAAAACCATTATAGTTTCTGGAATGGTACTATGAAAAAGAGAGGTTTTAAAATCATTAATTTTAATAAAATTGATTCCAACTTGTCTTTATCTTTTATACTTGAGCGTTTTAAAGTTGGACGGAGTTCCTTAATATGGGAATGAGAATTGTAGTTAGTATTATTAAGGAGAATCTTAGTGTTGTTCTATGCGTTTCATTAGCAGTTCATTATCCTTAGCAAGAGAATAATGAATAAAAGAGAGCTGTGAATGCCAGGCTACATGGTGTTATTTAGGGCAGCCTGTAGATTGCCAGCTCCCAGGAAGAGAATGTGTTCTCCCATGAAACTGAGCGTCTGACTCTAGATCTGAAAACCACAACCTGTTTTAGCCGTTAGTTATTGTTAACTGAGAGGCTCATTCCTTGGAGCCATTAGTTATTGTTAACTGAGAGGCTCATTCTCCTACTATGAATGCCTGAACGTTTTTTATTAATTTTTTTTAAAAAATATGGAACACTTCATTTTTCTGAGATCATGTGTGAGTCAGGAGCCGTCCCGGAACGTATTGAGTATTGTACTTGGAACTGAACCTTGAAGACTTGATTCTTACTTCCAAGGTGGACTTCAAAATCCTTTCTATCACAGATTCCATAATGTGATTGTCTCTCCTTTGCATCTGCATCATAAATATTAATCCAAATAAGCCTGACATCTGATTGGTAACTAGGATGCTTTGCATGTAAATGCTCACTTTTGTTAAAGTACTCTTGTTATAGAATTGGACTCTTTTATAATTATTATAAAAAAGATCTCAGTTTATCAATTTTGCCTCCAAAGTGATGCAAAATATAAACACAGTATATCTACGCATTTATTCTCTAACTTTAAGTAAAATATACTGTAAAAAAGGAATTATTTGAAAAAACTCTTCTAATAATTAGCCTTTTCTTTCAACAAACGTAGTCTAATTATGTATCAGGCATGAAAAAATGAAGGGTCAGTAACTACAGATGCATAATTTCACTCTGGAGGATTGCTATTTGAAAATAGGTTATGACAATTAGATGATTAATTTTCCTCTATTAAATAACATCACGAGACTTCAGATTACATTTATCAGTATATTCTCTTTAGTGGGAACATAATATGAAGAAAGGCCAAACAGAATAGGAATTCACATTCTTTGTGGAAGGATCTGAGGACACTTTTTATCAACCACACCTGGGAAAATAATTAGAACATGAAACTCTGTTTGAAAACTTATTTCATGTTCAGTATTCAAAGGAGCATGTTGAAGACATAATATGCTAAAGGTTAAAGCATATGAATATGAGGAGCGAAAATCTGGATGTCCTGCTGGCACATTTTTTTTTGGTTCTGGTTATCTGCAAAGTGTATACCCCTTGTCAGGATAACTGGGGAGTGCCTGTGTAAACATTCTTGTTTCGCCTGCTCCACATAATCGTTTCTTGTATCGTATTTCTTCTGACCTCGCTATCTGAAACCAATTACAGGAGATCCATTTGGGCTGCATCTATTTTCATAAGAAGCCTAGGCAACAGTGTTTTTCTCAGAGATGAATATCAACATCAAATATGCTTCTGAGTGCTTTGTTATTTATGTTTCAGGGAGATTTCGTAGCCTTCAGCTCTCAAGAATGTGTCACGCTGTGCTGTTTATACATCGAAGATATTAATGGGTGTAGATGTCATTTTTCATTTTAATGTCTCCAATGCAACAGGCTGATAGGTTAAGCATTCCTATTTTTATGGGGAGAGATATGACGGATGTCTGTTTTTCCCTAAATATACATATATTTACTTTGAAAAAAAAGAAGTTATTTATAAGCCTTAACATACTCAACATTTTTGGTTTTATTCAGTATTTCTGAACTCTTCTCAAGTTTTTTTTTTTTTTTTTTTGGTTAAAGTTTTCAGTATTTCTTAGAAAAAGAAAAGTTACATATGGGACAGCTTACGAATGTTTTTCATCATTCATTAATTCTCACAATGACCTATGTGTTATAATTACTGTTTGGGGGGTGTTATTACTCCTAGAGAAGAGTGATATGCTTGAAATTTGCTCTTCTCATCTGTAGTAAAGTTGAGTTAACATTGCACCTTAACTGTTAGAAATGATGTTTTCAATAAATATTTTAGAGTAAAATGCACTTAATTATAGAAAACTTGTACATTCCCACACCTCTGCATCTTAACACAATGTATACTTTTAATTTATTGTAAATATTTTTTCTAAAAAAATTAATCTGATTCCAATTTTTAAATGCCCTATCTTAATTTTCTTTAGCTTTTACCTAAATTAGATAACTTCATTAAGTAAAGTGCACTCTTAATTCAAAACAAGTGTGTTTTTGGAAACTGGATGTGGTTTGACTGCCATAGAAATCTCTTTCTTGTTGTTCATTTGAATCACAGTCATTATGAAAGGAAATTTTGTAAACTTCTTTTACTTTTTGTTCTAAATTAATTGGGGGAGTAGTGACCATATAAATAAAATGCCTAAGTAGCTCACAGAACTTTATGAATGGCCTTGGAATTTGTCTTTTCTGTTTATTGATACAAGTGGCAAGTGGTTTTCAAATTAATATTTTATGTATTTTGACACCTAACACTTTCTATTGATGGAAGTGTTTTATCTCCTAATCGTTCATCTTTTGAGTAACTACAGTAATAAATTGCAAAGATGAGCTAAATGTCTCTGAACGATTGTTTATTGAAATTCAGTCCTAAATATTATCCAGAATACTCAAAATAAAAATGTCAGATACATGTAGTTAGAATGCAAACTCCCAGAGTTTTCTGCTTATGAGGTTTAAATCATTCCTTATCTCCTCGAATTGTATTTGCTCTCCCACCTCTTACCTTTACCGCATCAATCTCTACTCTACCAAATGTTAGAGTTGAAATAGGCAAGAAGTTATTTTTCATAAGAGTTTGTATTAAAACATGATCCTCAACTATTTAAAGGTAATTGTAAGTGCATGTGAAAACCAAAATACTTTAAAATAGTTGATGCCAGCTGTCTTATGATATTCTACTATTATTGTCAGTTGGGTTAGTGATACTTTGATGATCTGAAGTTATAATATATTTAATTTTCTGAAGTTTTTCTATAGCCATTATATGGCATTTACATGTTACTTTGGTTCCTTGCTTCACTTGAGGTGAATGAAGGTAATGCAGGGTGGTGAAATGGACAGGGTCCTAGGCTTAGGAGACAAAGGGGATGAGTTTTTGAGGAGGCTCTGCTACTGTTTTGTGACTTTTATCAAGTTATTGTAATATTAGCGCTTCAGTTCCTTGTCTACAAAATGAGAAACCCAGGCTAGACCAATTCAAAGGTTTTTTTTTTTAATTACTTTTTTTAATATGTGTATTTTTATTATAGACTCTGTCTATAATTTGTTATAGACTCTGTCTCACTTTGTCATCCTCCGTAGAATGCCATGGCGTCACACAGCTCTCAGCAACCTCCAACTCCTGGGCCTAGGCGAGTCTCTTACCTCAGCCTCCTGAGTAGCCGGGACTACAGGCCCACCACAAGGCCTGGCTGGTTTTGTTGTTGCAGTTTGGCCGAGGCCAGGTTTGAACCTGCCACCCTCGGTATATGGGGCCAGCGCCCTACTCACTGAGCCACAGGCGCTGCCCCAATTCTAAGGTTATGTCCAGCTTTAGAATTCTCTAATTCTGTTAGTGATGATTGATCAGATAATCAGTATGTTACAAGAGTTTACAACTCCCTCAGGCGTCGCTGATGTATCTGATGCAATCCCAGGTAAGGATATTGGGATTTGTGGGATGTTAGCCACAAAACCAGTACAAGTATTCTAATAGCTATTCTATTCGCTTAGAAATTTAAGACTTAAAAAGATTATATTGTCATTTCTCGTTTAATTTCTGAAAAAGAGATATGCTGTCTTTAAAGGTAAAGAGTGATGCATGAGCATTTTATATATTCCCCTTCAGTAGAATGTGAGTCATTGTCATCAGAGAATTCCTTTGACAGAAAGAGACAATATGGCACAATGGAATGTGCTCTGGCCCGGAAGCCAGAAAACCTTGAACAAAGCACTCGTAACTCGCTTTATGGCTTTGAACAAAGCAATTGATTACACTAGGCCTCATTTTCTTCATTTGGTAAAAATCGGAGGGTCAGATTAGATAATTTCTAAGATTGCTTTTAATCTTTGTTATTCACAATTCCTAGATTATATGCAGTTTATTAGAATTTTTAAGAATAATAAACGACTACAGTATTTAAGATGAATAAGGCTGTATACATACAAATGAACTAATCAACTTAAAGAGGAAGAAAGCTGTTACATAAAAAAAATTAGGCTAACTTTGTGTGGCATCAGCAAGGAAAATAATTGATTTTTTATTTTGAGAATTTCATGTAAGCACTGCCTAGGCCACACTAATTTTCATTTTTAAAAATGTCATTTGTAGTACTTTCATAAATTGCAATTAAAGGCAGAGTGGCATGCTATGTAGAATATTGAGTGGGAATTTTTCAAATATTGAGGTTTGTGGTAATATAAGTTCTAATTTTTTGCTTGTTTGTTTTTCCTTAGACCTGAACTCTCTCATAAATTGTCTGAGTTCACTGGAATGTGCCATCCTTAGAAAAATACAGGTTGACTTGTAATCACTTGAAAAGTTTAAAAAACGAAAGGAAGATTATTGTGAGTGAGTGTGTCTTCAGATGTAAAAAGTATGCTTTACGAACTGTGCCAGATTCAGCGATGGGAAGACAAATCAATGTTGTTAGGAGATGGCGCTAGTGCATTCAGTTTATTTACTTTGGTTTCTATGTCTGCCTGCCTGCTCTAAAAACTTGCTTGGAGCCAGACTGTAGCAGCCCTCTCTCTGTCTTTTCATAATTGATCAGGGGATGACTGCCTTCCCTGAGGGTTAAGACGTGGCAACTTTTTCTGTTTGCTCAGCATCTCAATGCAGGAGTTCAAACATTGTTCACACCAGCTGGCAGTGTAATGCCATATGCACAGCTTGTCAAAGCAACTGTTGTCATGGATACTAGAAACTCTTAAAAACCAGATCATTGATTCCAATCAAAATTGTACTTATTATCAACTGAGAATCTTAATTATTATAGAATAATATTAATCCAACAGTGTTTTTCCCCTTATGTAAAATTTATCTTTTATTCTAAAACAGTGACTAACACAGTAAGGCAATGATTTATTTCAGTTTTGTATATTGCAAAATTTCATTACTAGTGTTCATTGAGCTCAGTTCTTGAGAGAGAAAAATGAATTTTTAAAGAGGTTCTGGAAAATTATTTCTAATTAGTTTATATTGCTACCTGTAAAACAATTTGATATGCATTTTGTTTTGTCACTAGTTTCTATATAAGTTTATATGGTACATTTACCAATCAGTCTTCCCTGCCAGTAAATGAAATGCTTACATTAATTTCTTATTTTAAGTTTTATTTTCCTGAGTAGGAAAAAAAAAAAACATAAAAATAAATGAAAACATCTTCTATTTTGATTGGTATTCTGTCACACATAGAAACAAACCTGATTGGTTGAGTGGTAATTTCTTTGTTCTCTGATTTTGCTAAGAATGCAAATGAAAACCACTCAATTTTATTTGGCATTAAAACTGCACTTTATTTTGTCAAAGGAGAGGTTTCCCCTTGAATTGTAAGTACAAAAAAAGTGTTTTTAATCTTTAGTGAATATCCTTATTAATTCACTTTCAAGATAGTCTGATGTTGATTTGTCAAATTTAATTACAGCTTCCGGTAACACTTGAAGTCTACTGCTTTGGCTTCAAAATTGTAATATGAAAATGCAAATTGAATGATAATTTTAAAGGGAGTGGGCATTTTAGTTAAACACTCAAAGATAAGTTCCTTGTGGAAATGGGGTTATTGATGCAGTTTATGATTTTTTCCTCTTTAAGCACTTTAAACAAATTAACTTTATTTCCTGCAGGATTACACACATCTTTATGATTTTGAGAAAAGTTGTGAACGTGTGTGAATTTTTTTTTTTTTTTTTTTTGCATACTGGGAGATAATCAATAGATTTTCACTAGAAAAGGAAAGACAGGTTCTTGTACATTGAAGCTTTTTACTAGTAAATGAGGAATAACTGATAATAAATTTAAGTTTTAACAAAATATTTAGATACTGTTCCCTTTTTACTTCTAGGCTCTCCAGGCAGCCAGACAACTTCTTTTACAGCAGCAAACAAGTGGACTGAAATCTCCTAAGAACAGTGATAAACAGAGAGCACTGCAGGTTAGTAAAGCATTGCTGTCCTTGGGGTCTTATTTTAAAAGATGTTCATAATGATTACAGATGTGCAGACCCAGTTGTATAGATATGGAAAATTATTACATGGGCATATCTAGATAATTTGAATTCATAAAGAAAATTCATTTTATTGTCTTAAAAGAGAAAAAAATAATTTTCTATTAAAATAGATTTCAAAAGTTTACAAGGTTATTCCTTGCAATAATGTGTAGGAACCATATTTGGTGGTATACATAGACATAAGGAATTGTGTATAAAACTCCCTTTGGGGATTTTAATGGAATTTTATTCACACATAGGTTAAAATGTGAAAATTCTTCCTTAAAAGCTAGGTCATAGTAAAATGTGTAGAAGGAAAGAAAGCAGTTTTAGACAACCCTTCTGCAGTTGTATCCAAGTGACAAATGCAGAAAACCTCCAGGATTGCCAAAAAAATTGTTTGAGTTTGCCAAGGAGTTATTGCTTTTGCTACAGTTATAAAAACACATTCTGGAGTTTGTTGTCCTTACTCACTATGTTTGTCCTGTGAAACTGATAGCATGTATGTGTGTCTTTTAAAGTAAATTCTTCTTACATAATATGATCATTGTTTTAAATTGAGTTATTAACTGAACTATATTAGACATTTTGTGGGGGAGAAATGTTTTAGGGGTATATTCTTAAAATATTTGGAAGGTAGAAATCTCGAATTGCATAAAGCCTATCTCTCAAAGTGTTCACCAGCTCTGTTGAAAAGATAAGCAATGGTTTTTCCTGAATCGTGTGTTATAGACATGACTGATGAGGAAAATTTAGGGTTTTTTTTTTTTTAAACATTTATGATTGTTTTATTTTTAGCAAAAACAATTATTTAAATTTTTAATGGCCTAGCTGTCTGTTTTTGTTTTCAGGCGTACTCTCAGATGTTATAAACTAAGTGTTTATTGCATGATGGCCTTGAACCTTCGTTTGTGTAATAGAAAATTATAGGCTACTGATCTACACAATCCAGAAATTACTTATTTCCTAAAAACTGGATTAAATGTATGGCCCCTAAACAAATTTGAAATGAGAACATATTTTCTTAGGGATGAGGTCATTTGTGGAGGATGGGAAGGAAAAAGAGAAACTTGGGGATAAGGAATGTTTCCACAAAGTCTAAAGTACACATGTCTGCCATAATTGGAAATGAAAGTTTTCTCCAATCAGCCAGAGTTAACAATTCTTAATTTTTTTCTCTTTAAAAACCGATTTCACATTTTTTTGTTTTAACTATTCAATAGTTCTGTTACATTTTCCGCACCATCATAAGCCTCCCCTAGTCATAACTGTAGTGTAGTTTTCCCGTGGAGTTATCACGTCCCAATAGTCCCTCCACGCATTTACAGGACAGACAGAGATTTACATAAAAGGCATAGAAAACAGCAAGTGAAATGTTGATCTTCCGTATGTTGTTGGAGTGGGAATTCTGCTTTCGCGTTGGTATAGAAATTTTAGATGTTCGCAACATAAATCAAAGATAAAAGTTATTGTTTTGAATGTCAGAAAAGCACTGTATATTTTCCCAATTCTTTGTAATCATAATTCATGACAAAACAGAGGAATTTGCAGTTGCTCTTTCCTCGCCAATGCTAAGTCCAGTAGAAGTTTCTATGTTGCTGGTTACCAAGGTATCTGCAAAGAATGGCTGGGCTTTAGTTTCTCTTTCTTTTTTTTCTTTTTCTTTTTTGTTGTTGTATTAGAAGTCAAGATTTGATACTTGCACTTACTAAAATTTTTTCTTAGAAAACATACCTATAATGTGAGAATATTAATCGCTCTAAAATAAGAAATTGTTGTTCATGTAACAATTGTATAAATAAAATATTGAGCGTAAGTCTCCAATTTTATTATTCTAGCACAAAAGAGTGATTAAAAGCATCATAAATGCCTTTTAACAATTGCAGTCGCTGACCATTATTACAAAGACTTTTATTGTGTCACTTGTTTTTCATGTCTTGTGATGCATATTAATCTGAATATATCTCTACTGTTAAGATCATGAAACTGGCATTTTAGTATTTATTTTGTAATGTTAATGGGATCTCATGCCAAAATAACATTGGTATGAGAAGTTGGTTTTTATGAATGAAAATTTAGCAATAATGAATGCAGCCTTATTTGTTTACTAAAATATATGTTGCAAATATTAATAATATACTGTGAGCCTACATTATTAGTATTTCATAGGACTTGATAAGCTTAGAACTGGAGACATGCTGGGATTGTATCAAAAATCTGATAAAACCCTAGAGCATTTTATAATAGTTTACGTATCTGTTTTCAGACAGAAGGTATTAGGCAATGCTTGCAAATATGATTCAGCATGAGATGTGTTATTTGCCACATATGTTTTTAAAAAAGGTAGAATATTTTTGTTAAAATTTTAAAATTATTTATTTTGAAATGAAGATTGTGAAGTTTTCTTAAATGATTCTCAGCTTATTTTTATCTAATTAAAAGTTTAGCCAAACTTTTATAATGTAGTTCATATTGATTATCTTTGAAATTTCAAAAGGATAATTGAAAATATTGAAAATCTGTAATTTCAAGGCAAGGTATTTGTTATCAGTAGATCATTATGGTTCTTACTATGTCAGGCATAACATCTTTGGAGGACCAAAAGAGAAACTTAGTGTTCTTTTTATTTTAAAATGTGCTTTTGATAGGGAACTATTTATAAAGTTTGAAAACTAAATACAGATTTAAGAAAACTGTTTTGATGGCTCAAGTCACAAGAACAATATTCAGTTGTTTGTTAACACTTGCCTGAATTCTTTTATATGTTAAGAAGTGGTGGCCAGATTTGAAGTGTGACATGGTACAGTCTATTTATAGCAGACTAGTACTTATCTACTATTACATTTCATTTATATTTTTTTCAGGGTTTTGTGCTACAGATGACATAGATATTAGCATGTCTAATACAAACTGGAAAAAAAAATCACACCTGACAATCTTGAGTACCAATTGTAGTAGTGATTTCACTTCCATGTAGAGATATCTGAATATATGTATTTGAAACATGTTTACATATCCTATTCATTCCGTGAAACACCAATTGAATAGATCCAGTCAGCAGGTACATTGATGAATAATATAGAAAGATTATGATGCAAATGGGAGCTGATACTGTCCCTGAAAACATACCCTAATAATAAATAACAGCTGAAGACAGCCTCTCATTTTAATTTGTTTTATTTATTTACTGCTAATCCTAGTGCTTCCTAGATTTGATATACCCATAGCGAACCATCATGTGGGGCATTAGCCAAAGAGAATGCTTAATGCTCTCGATTTTTTGATACTAGTTTTCAGGTTGAAAAGAGTAAGTGAATATACTGTATACACACACACATGCTTGCATGCAAATACACACATGCACACTTCCATAATCTGTAAATTTAAATATTTTTTGGTAAAATCCATTATCAAATTTCTAGCCTGTGACAAATCTACTTAATTTAGTTTAGATATGAAAATTGGTCGCATTATTGTTCTTGTTACATTTACAGCCATGAGACAGACTTGTGGTTCTTCAACAGCTGTGCAGAACAGAGACATAAATTTAAGGTAAATGCCATTGCTTTGCTATCTTAGATGAATATTAGTGTTTAGCACTATAATCACTTCCTTTATTGTAGGTTAATATCTAATATAAAGTTCTTTTTGTAATAGGTAATTGAATTATAGCATTTTTATAATTCTGTCTTAAGAAGTTCAAGAATGGAACTGTAAAAAAGCAAAAGTGAATTAAGCTTGGGGATCCTATTCTGACTCTGCCACCAAATAGTTACGTAAGTTTGAGGAAGTTATTTAACGTTTTAAAAATAAAGACTTTGGGGTAACGGACAAGATCTGAAATGGCATGGCTAAAGATTTTGTTTTCTGAAGTAAGTATAGGCATCTTAATATTTTAGGATTAGGTATATCTCACTGGATATTAGTTTATGAGTTAAGGATTATGAACTTTTAAGATGTCTTTGTTTATAGGTACTAAGTGCTCCTTTATTAATATGCCAGAGCCAGCAATAATGCTTTGGAATCATTAACACATATGTATGGAAAACATTATGCAGATTTAATTTTAGACAACATCTAAGGAAACTCTGTTTTGTTTGATGAAATAATATTAGATTATGCCTTGCATTAAATGTAAGCTACATAAGGAATTATTTTACCCATGTGTTTACTTTAATACTCTGCATTTAAGTATGTTGTGATATAATGCAGTTTAACATCATTTCTGCCTTCTGCTACGCCTTCCTTCTAAATTATTAAAAATAATGCCAGCTTATAGAGCCATAAATTCTGTACTAAACTAATCTGCAATACCAAAGTTTCATATTCAACGTAAAAAATTAAGAATAAGGCATAAACGTTGGCAATTAGTAAAATATTCTAGGGGAAAATACTACGTGTTGTGGGATATGGAAAACAGACTTTGCTAAATATATTTTAGGAAATGATAAAATTCCATTTATGCACTGGTAAAGAATGACATTAAGTATTTCTTTTTCAATATTATTTTCTAGTACATAAGAATCATAGAAAAGATAGACCACAGTTTTTTCCAAATACGGAAAGCAGCACTGTTGGTAAACTTGAGATATAATTTTAGGTAAAGCAATATGTTGTGATGCAGAAAATTTAGAAGTAATTTCTAAAGGCATTCTTTGCTACTTATATTTTCTATGCACAAAAAAAAGAGCAGTCAGTGTAATATATTATTTCTTGACCATAAAATAAAAGAGTTTAATTTTAAAACCATTTACAAGAACAAACTATGTCTTATATGGTCCTGATTTCCCTAGTCTAATAGAGATTATTTCTGAAAAGGTATATTGAAATAGGTAGATTTACAGGAATACTATAGAATAAAATCTTTCTTAAACTACTGTGACGTTTCTGCCCCTGGCCAGCTGCTCAAGGCTGACACCCTGTGGAGGAGGGCATGGGACATTTAGCCCATAATAGCTAAGCGTACTTGTGTGGAAAACTTAATGCATGAACTACTCCTGGCATGTAAAAGAAAGAATATTAGTTTTGTGCCTGAACTGTTGCTCTTCATAGGACTTTGGATAGAGTAACTTGATGTCTTAGAGCCTATTTCCTCATCTTTAAAATGAGAATAAGGCTACTAACCTTCAGAATTTGTATGAAGATTAAAAGAATAGTACACAGCTATAGCCTAGGAGGAAGGAGGGAAGAGAGGGAGAGGGGAAGGGAGGGGGGTGGTTTCACCGAGGGAGGGTTAATAGGGGGGCCACACCTATGGAGCATAATGGAAGAACAAGTTGGATCTATCAGGTGTAGAACACAAATGTCTTAATGCTGTAATTGGGTAAATGAGGTAAAAGCTATGTTAATTAGTAGCATGTAAGCACTCCAATTTGTACAAGTAATCAACACATCGAATCCCATATTAGCATAAATGTATGTATGATCTATGTACAAATGACTTAATAAAAAAATAAATAAATAAAAAAGAATACTACTTGGATAATGAGTTAACAAATAATTGCCATTGTGATAGACTCCAAGTTATAATATATACTCAAAATATGGTTCCTTTTATTCATCTATAACTTTTCACAATATTCCAATGATGTGAAGTATGCCCACATTATAATGATGAACATTTAGGGAATATTAGAATAGCTCCTCATACCATAGGCTCCCACCCAGTGTGTATTTAACACTAGCCACACATAAAATTGTATGTTAATGTTTACCTTTCCAGCTGACAGTAGGGAAGGTGGATGTCCTAATTACCTGCACTTCCTAGCACAGTGCCTGGTGCAGAACAGAAGTCAACAAATAGGTATTGAAACAATGAATGAGGAGATGATTGTGATGAGTGGGGAGTAGAAGGCAATTTGAGGAAGAGAAAAACATTCACTCATTCTTTCAGTGTCAATTGAGTGATTATTGATCATATGTAATCACCTCCAGAACTTATTACTAAGTTGAGAGAATATTAAGATTTGTGCTTTTGGGTCACAGTAGATATGCTATAGAAATGGGAAAAACAGAAAGAGCAATATAAATTAAAAAAAGAAAATTATCAATTCAGGATAAAGTGATCAGGGAAGAATTTGTAGAGAAAGAAGAATCTGTGCTGCTCTTAAAGAAAAGGAATTGAGTAGATAAAGTGAAGGAATTTTTTTTTTTTTTTTTTTTAGATGTCATCATCTAAAGTCTGGTAGAATGAGGCCTCTGGCTTTCTTTTTATTAATTACTAAAAATTGCCTTGGCTATACAGGATTTTTCCGGTTCCATACAAAATGAGAAATGTTTTCTCCAGTTCTTCAAAGTATGATGTTGGTATTTTAATGAGGCTCACGTTGAATCTATAGATTGCTTTGGGTAGTATAGACATTTTAACAATGTTCATTCTTCCCAGCCAAGATCATGGTATGTTCTTCCATTTGTTAAAGTCTTCTGCAGTTTCTTTTCTTAGGGTTTCATAATTCTCATGTGGATAGCCTTTACCTCTTTTGTTAGATATATTCCTAGATATTTCATTTTCTTTGAAGCAACTGTGAAGGGAATCGTGTCTTTTATTAGCTTCTCAACTTGGGTGTTATTGGTAAGTTGTTTACTTTACAACTTAGTAAAGTATCACAAAAATGGAAAAGCAAATATCCAATGTGCTCAATACTAATATGAAGCCAATAGATGATCTAATACATGCCCACATAAGAGAAAAACTCAATTTAATTCAAGTTGGGGGGAGGAGGTAGGAGGGAAGGCAGAGAGGGAAGGAGGTAGGAGGAATGGGTGAGCTCCCACTGAATGGGCACAATGTACAGGTATATGGCACACCTCTTTGGTGCGGGACACAACTACAAGAGGGTCTCTACCTAACAAATGCAAACATTGTAACCTAGTTGTTCTTACCCGCACATTAACTCAAAATAAAAAACAAAAAAGGTGATCAAAGATGTAGAGATAGGAAATTCTAAGATCTGGTTGGGTGAGAATAAGTGGTTTGTTCTGATGACCTAGAGATGTCATACAACCCATACAACCGGAACGGTAGAAGGGCTACAGTGGCACACTGCCAATTGTACAGAGGCTGTGGTGCCAGTCTACTGATTCTGGACTTTGTGGTTTGGGTAAGAGGTGCCATTAAAGGTTTTCAATACACAAATGATGTGATCAGATCAGCGTTCTGTTACAGTATAGTTAGCAATGATTATATTTAGAGAATGTTTTCAGGGAGGGGAGTTACTAGAAATCTGGAATAGCATAATCTTTTTTAAAACTATTTTGATTGGCATGGTGATGAATTGCGCCTTTAGACATGTTGAGTTTGAGGAGATGGCAAGACCGGTAAGTAGAAATACCCAGATTTTAGGAAATTAGAAAGCGGTATTGATAGAGAAGTCAGGACTAAAGAAAAACATTTGTGAAATAATCTAGAAGTGATAGATAAGTCTGTGGGAGGAGAGAAGGTAGAAAATGTAATTTACAGAAAACGACCTCAGCAACGTCTGTAATTTTTTTAGAGCAGGAAGAAGAGGAACAGAAGAAAGAGAAAAGGATATTAGAACAATAAAATTAGCATTTGATTGATCGAGAAAGTCAAGGAAAGGGAAAGTTTTAAATGACAGAACTAATCAACTATACCAAGCAATGTGCCGGAAGATAAGAACTTTCATGCATAAACACCATTTAATTGAATTGCAACAATAATAATCCCCTTTATCAGTCTTTATCATTCACAAGTAACTCTTAGGATCTGCCATAGAAAAGTGATCAATAATGAATGGAGAAGAATCATATTTTAACATGAATGTTAAATAGAAAATAGAGAATTAATAAATGTAATCTCAATAAGAAGTGCAAATAATTGTACTTCTCAAATTGCAATAAAAGAAAATGTATATTGCATATACTGTACTGAGTTCCAATAAATTAAATACAGAAGAAAGTTGCTTTTCAGGAGGTCAAATTCCCTCTTTTCTTAACTACCCAAGTATTTGATTCTTTCTTACTCTATTAGGATTTTAAGTATATATTCCCTTGACTTCTCTACTTTAAGTGAGAGCAAGAAAGAAATAGAACATTAATATTGTTATGGGAGCTCTCCTTAGGATTTAAGACTTAGGCTATGAATTTTATCTTAAGATGTTTGCAGGTGTTATACAAGCTAAATTGAATGACAATGTGTAGAGCGTGTCAGTACATGATTAAAGACAAGAAGTAAAATTATTTTGAAATTTACTTACATTTAAGATTCCTTGTGTTTCCTCTGTGAATTCTGTTCATATCTTTGTATAAAACTACATTCTACATTTCTACTTGATTTTCCTAACATTTTTCTGCCACCTGAAACTTTTCAATGGCATTCTTTTCCCTCTTCCCATTCTGTTTTCTCCTCTGATCATGTAACTGTCCATTTCATTTGTGTCTTTTTCATTCCACACTGAGATAAAAGAAACTTTAAATACCTGTAACAATTTATTGAATGAAAGATGAGATGAAAGATAAGAATTTTCATACCTAATTCTATCTTAAACTTAAAAGATATTCTAGCATATCATTTTACTAACAAAATAATAAATCTGTGCTAATTTTTAACAGTTCAGTATCCAATATTGAAGTCTAGTCTTGACCCAATAATAATTTTAGTACAAAAGCAATTCTAATTGACTAATCAGCTACTTAAAAGGACCTGGATCCCAGAAGCATTTGATTTAGTGCCAGAAATCTCCTGTTATTGATAGCACTTATACTTACTTTGTAACAGTTGTCTTCAGAATAGTTTCATTTGTTCATAAATCCTTTGGTCAGATATTTTACAAAACCCACTAGAAAATAAATATTCAAACTAGAATGTTTGGAATGGTTATATTAAATGGTCACTTCTTCTAAGCACATCTTGGGTTGTGCTAATACGATTACCTTAGTAAAACTGAATTTGGAAGCACAACATTTGGAAATATCAAACAAATGTATAATGAATTGTTCTTTCAAAATATATAAGTGTCCTTACCTTAATGTGATAATCATATAAGCTGATTATAAGAATCTAGGATGATTTAAAATTAAACTATGATGGGCACTAGGTTACTTTTCCCAAAGGCATTTAATAAATGCTAACAAACTGCTATGGTATAGTTAGATGCAAAGGAAACCACTCAAGAGAACTAATTATAGTAGACCATTGATATCCCAAAGGTACATGTCCTGAGGTCTTCTGTGAACACTCAAATTCAACATATTCTAATACCATAAATTTGGAGAAGTTTTTGTAGTCTTTCTTTCTTACCGTCCTTATTATGAATCAAGCTACTATTGTCTCGTGCAAAGTGTAATACAAAAGTTAACACCTTTATAAGCGCCAAGAAAATTTGCCTTATGTAATAATTTGATTTTTAAAGAAGACACTTCTCTTTCATATCACAGGTTTTTCTAGATTAGTGAGTACAGCTAGGGTAAAGCGAAGCTATGTTAGTGACAGAAAAAGCCATGGGAGCAAAGGACTTAGGTGTGTATGTGCAAATTTAGACCTCATCAGCCTTTCACCGACTTGATTGTCTCACGGTTTGAAGAATTACACAGGAGTAATGTCTAGGAACTGGTTTTTGTTGTTGTTCCTGGTTTTCTCGGTTTTTACTGACTGTGTAATTGCAGAATCCAGGAATTTTGAAATCACATGCAAATAATCGGACAAATGCTCAACATCTGATTTTAAGGCTCTGCTCTACCAAATCTTGCCGTAAGGTATCCGTGAAGAATCTCTAGCAGGATGATCAAACCTGCCGTCTGTGGGCCCCATGCAGATTATTTGAGGACTGTTTTGGTTATCTGTGATGTCAGATATCATGAAAAGTATGGGCACCCTCCCCATCAGCTCATTAGTGTTTGTGTATTTAACATGTGGCCCTAGACAACTCTTACTCTTCTAATGTATGGCAGAAGAACAAAGGCACCCCTGAAAGGAAACAAATAAGTTCTCCCTTAATATCCTTTTTGGTGTTTTATTGAAGAATTAAGAGAGGATCTATATCTGAACATTGTAAATTGTCCTTAATTATAAATCTCCAATAGCCTCAAAAAACTACCTGGAATATTCCTTCAGAATCAAAGTTGCTTGGCTTGGCTTTTTATTTTTTGAGACAGGGTCCCTGTTGCCTAAGCAAGAGTGCGATGGTGTCTTCATAGCTCACCGCAGCCTCAAACTCTTGGACTCAGGTGATCCTCCTGCCTCAGTCTCTCAAGTAGCTGAGACTATGGGAGTGCACCACCATGCATAGCTATTTATTTTTTATTTTTCTGCAGAGTGGGGTCCCACTTTTGTACAGTAAGATCTCATAATCTGAGGGTGGGATTGCCTTCTGGCCTCGAATAATCCTCCTGCCTCTGCCTCCCAAAGTGCTAAGATTACAGGTGTGAGCCACAGAGCTCAGCACTTAGCATATTTTTTAAGGGTATAGGAGACGTCATTGTCTTGGTACGAAGAAACCTAAAAGTTTAGGAGATGATGAAAGGCTTCATTTTCATGGCCATCCGTTGTTGACTAGTTGGGTCCAGGTTCTGAGTTTAGAATTTGATCCCCCAATTAGAGAGCCTGATGGGCTGTCTAAGTGGGGATTCAGTCCACAAAGATCTTGAATCACATACAGCTCAGGCTAAAAGCATTTGGGTTATTTTTAAAAAGAGTTTGTCATGGCTATTTTTAAAATTTTATTGGTACAGACACAGGACCAGTGCTTAGTAGTTAAGCATTTTGATAACACAAAATAGACAGAAATTTCCTTTCTGCAGTATATAAATCCTTACACTTACAATGTAACACTTGCATTGCTGTAAAAGTTGCCACCTTGACATCTTCCTCGGCTAGTGCGACTGCACGTTCCCAAGTGACAAACCAAGGAACACATCGAACATTATGATGTGCTGACAGGAAGGAAATCTGTCTCACAAACAGCCTGCAGCAAACTCTTCACTGGTCCATCTCTGGAAAAACAAACACAGCCCCCACCCAAACCAAAATTCTCTCTATGTTCCACCTTTGTCCCGGAGCACCAAGCATTTAATAGATATTTTAAAAATATATTAGTTGGTGATTAGGATATATAACAAATTATAATTTCTCATAATCTTAGGCATCATTTAAAGTTTTCCCTTTATTCTGAGAGAATTTATTTACCTCCACTAATAACTATCACCACTCCCTGACTTAGTCTTTAAGGGTACTTAGACCATTGGTTTTCAAATCTAAGAAATCACTTGAAAATCTTTTAAAAATGGAGATCTTGGGTCCACCTGAGGCGACTAAGTTAAAATGTGCGTGGGAAAGAGGATCTTTATGAATCAGAATATTAAAAACTCTCCAGGTCCTGGAGATTTTAATGCAGTTGTTCTACAAAGTAATATGTAGGGAGCCTGAGCTATTCTGTTCTACATCAGGAAAGTTGTTCCTTGTCATAAAAATAACTAAACCTGACTTCTCCTATTAATTTACTGTGTTATTTTTCCCTATGATATTCAGGTTCCTTCCAGGTTCGATAGTCTTTTGACCAAAGTCCACCATTTTGGTTTGTTCATTTATACATTTATTCTTTTAATCTGAACTAATTAAAAAGCATCCTGAGCAGGTTTCTTTTAGGAGCATTTCTCTAATTGTTTTAGAATTATTTCTAAAAATGTCAATTTTATGTATACGATTACGATTTATGATATAAATTATCAATAATGAACTAATTCCCTTCTTACCTTTAATTTAAAAAAAGTCTGTATCCGAAAGTCCTCAGTATCTACCTCCTCTGGCCCATTGGGTTCCCTTTGATATTAGGAAACAAAACTGCGATGGCCTTGACAGTGGATGCATCGTCCACCACATGCTTTTTACGAGTTAGATGACCAGTGGGAGCGAACATTTATAGTTTCTCAAACATGAGTTCTTATCTCCAGGCAACCGAACTTCCCTTCTCTTCTCAGAAGATGGCCTTCTTCACTTTTTCATCTATAAATCTCTTTTCCAGCTTTTAATGTTGGTCGTCGACCACTCTATGAAGTCTGCTCTGATGTACTCCCTACCCTCACCAACACACACACAAGCGAGTGGAATTAAAATTATCCCATTCTATGTATTACTTCTATGTCTTATATGTACTTGTATTCTTACATATATATCACACTAAGTTGTAGTTCTTCTAAGCTCCTTGAGGGTAGAACTGTGTCTTATTCATCTTCACACTTCCAGTGTCTGGCACATAGTAGGTTTTGCATAAATTTGTGGACTAGCATAAACTAGCATATGGTCTAGCATGTAATTTTATCAAGCCCCTAGCTCCATATGTGTACAGTTGCCTACTGAAAAACCACATCTCAAGTCAGATCAACATGTTTCAAAGTGATATTATCTTTCTCTACCCTCATCCAATATTTTTATCAGCTTTTCCTGATTCTATTCCATAGTCGCAGACATTAAGCCCTTCTAATCTGGTAGTGTAATATTCCTCTGACCTAATAATGTAGAAAGAGCCCTGTTATTCAACCCTAGAAAGTCTTCTCATAGACTGGGACTATGTACCATCATATACCTGATATAGTAGAGTCACAACTTAATCCTTACTCTTTCCTAAATATGCTATTTATTCATTTATTATACATTCATTCACAAATGTATGTTACTTGCTTTTTATATGTCAGGTAATTTGCAGGATGGAATGGACTGTACAAACTTTGACCCCTATATGTGTCTTTCTTTCTATTTCTCTGTCTGTTGAGGAAGTTATTACCACACCCTTTATCTGGCTCTCAAACTAGATAAACTAGATACACTCCCTGGAGTTTTCTCTGAGTCTTCAAAGAGAAAAAGAAATAATCCCTCACCCATGTGAGTTTCCAGAACATGTATAGTACTTTTATTTTATTATCCCAAATTTAATAGTTAGAAAGAGAGATTATAACATATATTATGATAGTTACTTGATGATTTCCCTAACTCAATTTCAGACTCTAAATCCTTAAAAGTCAGAGATTGCATTTTATTCGTGTTTATACTTCACCTCCTAACACATGGTAGATGCTAGGTAAAGTCTTGCCAAAAGGGTTTGAATTCTACATGTTGTATTGCTTCTACTTTGCCATAAGTCCAGGGTATCACTTCTATTGAGCCTGATACAGGAAGTGGGAAAGTATACTTATCAGTTTATCTGCTACTTTTTTTGTAGAAGAAACTTATAAGCAGGCATGAAAATCATTAGAAGACATGAATCAGGTTGCGTTACCCAGCCCTCTCTCACATTTATCATATATTTTGTCTTTGCTTCAATTAAGGATCTGTTTCATGAAATAATATTTTCATTGATTCCTTTTCCGGGCTGCATAGTGTATATTATACTTATTTAATAATAGTTTAGCAATAGTAATTTCGTATTTGTTTTATCTTTATCTAAATATTCTGTCTTCTGATTAAATGGGGCTGATTCAATGGGTGCACATGGATTTGTATTTTGACTTTCCTCTCTTCCCTTTCCTTTTTCTTTGCCTAAAATATGGAGATGATGCCTGGAGGAGGGGCAGCTAACTTGTAATGTTAAAATGTAGACATTTTAACAGTGTTGATTCTTCCCAGCCAAGAGTATGGTATGTTCTTCCATTTATTAATGTCTTCTGCTATTTCTTTTCTTAGGGTTTCATAATTCTCTTTGTAGAGGTCCTTCACCTCTTTTGGTAGGTATATTCCTAGATACTTAATTTTCTTTGAAGGCACTGCCAGGGGGATCGTATCTTTGATTTGGTGCTTCACTTGGCTGTTATTAGCATATACAAAGGGTGCTGATTTGTGGACATTGATTTTGTGCCCTGAGACATTGCCATATTTATTGATCACTTTCAGGAGTTTTGTGGTTTAGTCTCTGGTGTTTTCTAAGTATAAGATGATCTTCTTGGCAAAGAGGGAGAATTTGACCTCCTCTGCCCCCATTTGAATGCCTTATATTCTTCTCTTGCCTGATCCCAAAGCAGTCTACAGATTCAATGCAATCTCCATTAAAATATCAACATCATACTTTGAAGAACTGAAAAAAATAGCTCTTCATTTTGTATGGAACCAGGAAAATCCCTGTATAGCCAAGGCAATTTGTAGTAATTAAAACAACACTGGAGGCTTCACTCTACCAGACCTTAGATTGTATTACAAGACCACAGTGATCAAAACAGCATGGTATTGGTACAAAAATAAAACACAGATATATAGAACCCAATAGAAAACCAAGAGATGAAACCAGTCTCTTACAGCCATCTGATCTTTGATAAACCAAACAAAAGCATATACTGGGGAAAGAACCCCTATTCAATAAATTGTGCTGGGAAAACGGGATAACCACATGTAAAAGACTGAAATTGGACATGTATCTTTCACTACTTACAAAAATGTACTCAAGATGGGTAAAAGATTTAAATCTAAGACATGAAAAAATAAAAAGTCTGGGTGGCACCTGTGGCTCAGTGAGTAGGGTACCAGCCCCATATACCGAGGGTGGTGTGTTCAAACCCAGCCCTGGCCGAACTGCTACAAAAAAATAGCCGGGCATTGTGGTGGGCGCATGTAGTCCCAGTTACTCTGGAGGCTGAGACAAGAGAATCACCCAAGCCCAGGAGCCAGAGGTTGCTGTGAGCTGTGAAGCCATAGCACTCTACCAAGGGTGACAAAGTGAGACTCTGTCTCAAAAAAAAAGAAAAAAGAAAAATCCTAAAAGAATGTAGGGGAAAAACTCTTGAAGATGCCAGCCTAGAAAAAATTTTATGAAGATGACTTCAGTGGCAATCACAACAACAAAAATAGTCAAATGGACTTAATTAAACTGAAAAGTTTTTGCTTTTCACCTGAGGACACAACAATTAAAGCAAAAAACAATCTTCAGAATAGGAAAAGATGTTTGCATATTACAAATCTGACAAAGGGTTGATAACTAGGATCTAAACATAACTCAAATTAATCAACAGAGAGTTAACAATTCCATCTATCACTAGGCAAGAAACATGAACAGAACCTTCGCTGAAGACAGAAGAATGGCTAACAAACATGAAAAAATGTTTATCATCCCTAATCATGAGAGAAATGCAAATCAAAATCACCCTTAGATACCACTTAACCCCTGTGAGAATAGCCCACATCAGAAAGTCCCAGAGTTGCAGATGCTGGTGTGAAGGTGGAGAGAGAAGGACACTTTCACACTGTTTTGGGGGACTGGAAACTAATGCAACCTCTTTGGAAAGATGTATGGAGAAACCCAGAAGAATTCAAATTAGACCTCTTAATTGAGTATTAGGTGTTTACACAGGAAAAAAAAAATTATCCTAAAGACATTTGCCCTAGATTGTTATTGAAGGTAATTTACAATTGCTAAGATGTGGAAACAGCCTAAGTGCCCATCAATTTAGGATTGGATTACCAAGCTGTAGTATATATATATATACACACCATGCAGTACTTTTCAGCTGTAGGAGAAGATGGTGCCTTCCTTAAATCTTTTGTATTAACATGGATGGAGTTGAAACATTCTTCTTAGGAAAGTATCACAAGAATGGAAAAGCAAGTATCCAGTGTTTTCAATTTTATTATGAAGCCAGTAGATAATCAAACACATGCCCATATAGGAGAAAAACTTAATTCTATTCAAGTTGGGGGGAGAGGAGGGGTTTGCGTGCCCGCTTAAAGGGTACAAGGTAGGGGGTGTATGGCATACCTTTTGGGTGTGGCACACAACTACAAGAGGGGCTCTTTTTTTTTTTTTTTTTAAGAGGTACTCTTTTTAACAAATTAACAAATTTAAGAATCGTGACTTGGTTGCTTGTACCCTCACAATAACTTGAAATAAAAATAAATAAAATATAAAATCATAAACTGGAAAAAATCATGGAAGTTGAATTTTAAACAAGTTAAGACCAGGAAGAAATTCATCTGGCAGTTGCATATGAGGTTCTGGGAATACTGGAGAGCTTAAGAGTGCCCTCCTAGGTACAGTGAAGGTAAAGGTAGGTTCCATAGTTTTTCTGTATGCCCTGCAGCAATTATATTATAAGCAGCTACTGTGGAAAAGTTGATACTTCTTTGGGAGTCTATAATAAGATCCCAGGGGCTTGACGCCTGTAGCTCAAGCAGCTGCAGCGCCAGCCGCATATACCACAGCTGGTGAGTTCGAATTCAGCCCAGGCCTGCCAAACAACAATGACAACTACAACCAAAAAATTGCCAGGCGTTGTGGCAGGTGCCTATAGTCCCAGCTACTTGGGAGGCCGAGGCAAGAGAATCGTTTAAGCCCAGGAGCTGTAGGTTGCTGTGAGCTGTGATGCCACAGCACTCTACCCAGGGCAACAGCTTGAGGCTCTGTCTCAAAAAAATAAATAAATAAATAAAAAGGTCCCAGGAAGCCTTGCACTCTGTTCTTGCGGGCCCCCAATGACACCCAACACAAGTTCCTGCTGCGCTCCATGTTCTAGGTCCTCCCCACTTGCTGATCTCTCTTTTTATGTCCACATAACCCCCAGAATTGGTTGGTACTATTGGTGCTTTACTGTAAGAGCCAGAAAGTTTCCCTAAATTTCCCAAGGACCCAGGTTGAACTTCATTACAAGGTTTTTTTTTTTTTTTTTTTAATCCATCACCCTTTTCAAGCTATTTTTGAAATAAATACATCACATCCTTCAGAATTCTCAGTTTGGGGATGGCAGGATACAGGAAGTGCAGAAATGTCTCCTTCCGTGATGGCTGCTTGTCTGGTTGAGGGCTGTCCCATTCTCGAAGGAAGAATGGGAGGTTTCCAAGGCATACACAACCCTGGCCAGCTGCTCCAGGATTACTCTCGTGTGTGTTTGTCATCACTTCATCCAGGGCACCACGGGAATAAGAATTATCCATAGGGTTAGCTCCAAGGTACCGTAAATGCATGATGTTTTTTTTCCCAGTCATATATGGCTTCTTTGACCCCATCAAATAACTTTATTCACACAAACGTCCCTTAATTTACAAAGCCTCAGTCATTCATACATATTAGGGGATCCCCAGTGTTCAAGGAACTTAAATATAATGTATCATACCAACCCAAGTAAACCAAGTACAAAAAATATTCATATAAAGTTGTTCACATGTTGCATGATGATTTTTAATACTCTCACCTCTCATATTAGGTCTTGCGAACTTTCCAGTAATTATCCAGAATGAAATTCAAATGAATTTAGTCTGCTTCTTTAAATTTGTGGTTTATGGAATTAGTGCAATTGAATTTTGTCTTTAATAGAAAGAAAATAGTATGATGATATTTCCTTTAGAAAATACAGCGTGAATCTAGAAAACAAGCAAAGTAGACCAAATATATTATTTTTGTTCTCTACAGCAAAATCTTTAGTTTTTAAGGATTTATCTACCTTCTTATTGTCTGTTCCTCTTGTATGTGGTTTAATTTTTTAATTTTATTTCTGAATATTAATTTTTAATAAAGCATTTTGCATCTCATCAGCCCAATAAGTTGAAGTCCTAATACCAGGCAGGTATATGGTGGACCAAGGGCAAGGCAATAGGAGGAGTGAGGAATATATTTTACATTGAGAGTTCATTTTTTTTCTGAAGAAGGTGTTTCTTTCTTCCTTCCTTCCTTTCTCCCTCCCTTCCTCTTCCTCTCCCTCTTCTTCCTCTTCCTCTTTCTCTTTCTTCCCTCCCTGCCTCCCTCCCTCCCTTTCTTCCTTCTTTCCGTCCTTCTTTGTTACTGAACAAGCCAAAAAAAAAAAAAAAAAAAAAAAATTAACCTACTGGTTAATCTGAGTTTTGGGCCCCATTTGTAACACCTTCATTAAATATTAGAACATTGAAATTAATCTGTGAGGTACAGAAATATACATACATATAGTACACAAGAGTCTGGTGCACTTTGCACTTAGTGATTCATAAATCTTTGAGCATCTCAGAACTTAAAGAAAACAATGTATATCATGCTTAGGTTTTTGATGGAGCACTAACAATTGGGTTACTTTATGTAATATGTATCTTGCCATCACTAAAGAGTCAAAAAGGGATTAATTTATAATATCATCCCATTACAAATTGCTTTAAAAGAAACATATTTTTAGTAATAATTGATAGGAATATTTCTTAGGAACCAAATTAAAATTAATTATGTAAACAATTGATACAGTTGCCATTTGACACTTCTATTCAATAATTTCCAACCATGCTAGTCTAAAGCAGAAGTAGCTAATATATTTTCTCTTTGTTCCCCTACTTTTTTTGCTTGCTATTCTATTCAAATAGACATTTTTAATAAAAAGAGAATTTGGAAGAAATGTAAAATAAATTGAAAAGCCTACTCTGTAGTAAATTTCTTATGAAACAAATGATTATCATGTTCCAGCAGAAAACAACAAACTAAGAGCGAAACAGCAGTATAATTTGCAAAACTGGTTTTCAGTATTTTCATGTATTAGAATTTACATCCTCAATCAATCCATCAAGGAAACGTGACTGAATGAGCTCAGTGTGTTAAACACTTTGTAAGGCAGATACCAGGTACCACAGGGGATTCAAAGATGTTCGGATCCTCAGGGAGTTGACAATCTGGCTACATAAAATTCAGGTTAATAACCCTTCTTCTAAGACATTTTAAACAAAACTTGTGATTTAAGGTAAAAAAAATAACCTGTTTGACATTTATGGCTTTTTAAGAGTGTTCTATGGAATAAATTCGGTTTCTATTTTTTTGTGTTTAGTGAATCAGCCATCACTTATAAATGAAGAGAATAATATTTTTTCCCTCATTTTTGTGCCTCCTGAGAGTTTGGTTATGGTTCTTTAAAACTTGTTTAGTACAGAATTCTAAGATCTAAGAGGGATATTGAAGTATGTAAACAAGTGTAAGAATAATAAGTAATATGGTGGATACGATTAAAGAGGAAACAGGAGAGTCTATAACTAACGGGATTGGCTCAGATAGAAAAGGGAAGAAAAAGTAAAAAAGGTATTTTAATAATTTTTATATAGCAAAATCATCATGCCAAGAGTGGTAGGCATTTTTTTTCATCACTTAAACTAAGAGTAATAGGTATTGTTCTAATACAAGAAAAATCAGAATACTTGTAAGCCAGACTTTCATGTCAGTAAAGGTTTTTCAGAGTTAGTATATTTTATGAAAAATGTTTATAAGTACTGTTATAATTCCATTTTCTATTTGCAAGTAGCCTTATTTCTACTGATTAACAAAACAATCTGTGCTTGTAAAAATAACTCAGGCAACACAAAAAGTACAAACAGTTGAAATTCACCTGAATTCCAACTTTTCAATAATACTAGCACACGTTATACATTGATACCACCAGCATTTATGTGTATATTTGTATAGTGTAGAAATGAATGCAGTTTATATTAGTAGCTCTTTTTAAGCATATGATTTATTTATAGAGTCTACTCAAGGGCCGTGGAAAAGCATGAACATGCTGTAAATAACTTGGGATGTTCCGTTTATGTTTTGTAATAAAAGCAAGGGTCCAGACTGCAGTGTATGGGAGAGACATTGGGTTCTGTGTGTGACTCCACCACTTACTGATTGTAGGACCTTTTTACCAGGACACCTCAGTTGGACAGCCTCATTTCCTTTTTCTGCCAACCAAGAAGATTTGACTTAGTATCTAGCTCAAAAATCTTACCATCCTACACTTTATTTGTAGCAAAAGAATGTTCCATCTTAGTAACATATTTTTTAAAAAAGCAACCTTCTTTATGTGTTATATTCCTGTAGTTTTGACTTAGATAATGAGTTAGTTCCCATAATAGCAAAAACGAAAGAAACAAGATTATTTTAAAATTTGGAAACTTGTGACTCATTTATTCGGGTTAATATATTCTGATATTCAGACAAAAAGTGAAATTTGTTGTTAGAATATTATGCAGTGTGTATATTCCTTACAGAAAAATGTAGTTTCATTCAATTTTGTGCCCCCGTGACATGCCAGCTTATCTGTTTAAGAGTCCTTTTCTGTGTGCTCAATTACATATGTAAGGGTTTTAATGAAGAAAAATAAAATAAGGAATATTTAGAAATATAATTATATGGAGGTCAGAACTGTGGAAATTGCTTTCCTCTCAATCACTATAACTTAGCTTTATTGCCTAAATTATATAGTAATAAAAATTATTTTTATACTCCTAACCAGTCTTGGTTCTTGGTAAGGTATTTCAATATCTATATATGTCTAAATAAAAAATAGTTCTTTTCTTTTTTTCATAGTCACTTTGAGTCAGTGTTTTCCTAGTGTATTTGAAACCACTAGTTTACGTATTTTAGATACTATGAAATGAAAATATATAAAAAGTTCTTTCAGGAAAAAACTCTTTTTTGTCACGATGGTCCTTATTCATTCAAATAAACATCATGAATAATGGAAAATAATATAAAGCCATGTTCAGGATACTCAAGTCTACAAGTGGTGACAATTTAGACAAGTCACTTCACTCCCTTTGAGCCTCACTTTTCTCTTATGTGAGGAGGGCTGCTACATAATGGACGTGAAACCGTATTAGAAATGGAAGTTGCAATTAATTTGTTTGGTATTTTATTCTTGTAAATTATGTGAGTTCTTATAAAAATAAGACCCCGAATGAAGCACTGAACTATGAATTCAGCCATTTAGCATTTACCCCTTAAGAGGTGAGCAGCTCATGAATATGCAGATTAGCTGTTTGTTGCCCCAGTTCATTACTGTGCATGCTCTCATTCATTTTTCAGGAAATAAATAATGTCTTCAGAAATATCTAACTTCATTTCTTATTCATAAGAGAAGATTAAAGATCTGTTAACAGATTACATAGGTATCTTATGTTCCACCAGCTAGAATCTAGCTGAAGAACTTAACACGTAACTAGGAGACGTGACTGTGACGAAATGACTTTCTTTGTGATGGCTGAGTATGTGTTTGGAAACAAATAAAAACATGCCGGAGACTTTAAAAAATGAAATCAAATATCTGCTTATTAAATTTTGAGATGTTTGTTAAAATATAAAGGGAATCCAGCTTTGAAAGAGAAATCCTAAAAGATACACAATTACCTATGCTGGAAGCACATTTTCAGATTGTCTGAAGAATGTTGCTCTATTCTCCATGAATGAATTTGTGTCCATTCTCTGATTATTTTACTTACTAAAGTTTTCTAGCTATATTTTAATGTTCCTTTTAAGCATTTTCTACATAGATAAAATACATGATATTTAATGGAAAAATCTCTAGACATAAAAATTAGGACTAATGTGTCAATAACAGAGGATGCCAAAAATCTAAAGGGTGATATTATACTTATTGCTAATGGATATTAACCTAATAAATATGACTTCTACAAAGGTTTTGCCAGTTTTTTTAAGGTCAGTGAATAGTTTTCAAAATAAAATATCTTCAAAACGTTGGATATATTCATTACTATTTGGTACATCCACATACCCACTCAGATTAGTGTGGTGTGATTTGTCCTGCAGCTGCTTCAAATTAAGAACAGGTGTGGGAGACAGATTATGCAGATACTCATATTAGTGTAATTGTCAAATTGGTGTGTTTACCATTGTGCTTTTAAAGAGTAGACTGTACTCCTATTTTAAATGCAAATTAGCTTCATTCTTGAGAGCAGCTATTGGGTAATGAAACTTGGTCCTGGCTTAGAAATGAATAATTTCTAATAGACAGTAACGCAGTTTAAAATTTGACATTTTCTTTTCCATTGAACTCTTTTATATAAATCTAAAAACACCACTTCCATATTATTTTTCGTATATATATAGTCATGATGGTTTTGTGAAAGTTTGAGTTGATTCTGACACTGGACTCTTATGTCCTTTTATCATGGAATGTAGTGATTACTAGGATAGATTTTCATTTCCTTCCATCTTTTCTAATTCGGAACTGTTTTCCATCTTTTGGGATCTAAACATTTAAGAAATAAATTCTTTGGAGAAATTGTATTATATTTACCTAGTAATAGTTTTATTTCATAGAATCTAGTTACTCTCAATTATAGTCTAAGAAATGCAAACATTGTAATCTCATTGTTTATACTCTCACATTAGTCTAATATTTAAAAAAAAAAAAGAAAATTCTTAACTACTAATTTTGGCATTTTAAACATTTTCGTGACTACACAACAGCCTTTCACTACCAGCTCAACAGCATATCTATGGATGATTTTGCTCTTGCCCAGTGTCATGGCTCAGACACCTCTGCCCGACAAAGAGCTTCCTCTTATTTCCTAGCTGGTCTTCTGCGCTCTTCAGTGGCAAGAATTATGGGTCATCATATCTAAGTGGGTGACAAAGGGAAATGAGAACCGAGTCTAAGGAGTCAACCAGAGGTGTTGACACCAGTCACTTGTTTCCATTTCTCTTTAATCCCCCCTTTCCTCTAATAAAAGAAAGATCCTGAAGTCATTTTGATTTTATTTGCTTTGTTGGCATAGATTTAGTGCTTATTTTGTTTAGAGGTAATGTGTATATTTATGCTTTCATATTTCACAGAATAGTCAACTGAGGCTTAGAAAGGTTTAATTACACAATATAAAGTAATAGAGCTGGTAATTTTAGCTGGATAGAAATTCAGGTTATGATTTAGAGTCATGTGCCTAAAATGTTTTATCGTCAATAGCATAGCTTCTTAATTCTGTTCAAATGTCTTATTTGGGGACTGGGTACGGTGGTTCACATCTGTAATCCTAGCACTTTGGGAGGCTGAGGTAGCTCAGGAGTTCAAGACTAGCCTGAGCAAGAAAGAGACACTCCTCTCCCATCTCTACTAAAAATAAAAATTTTACTGGGGCATCGTGGCGTGCAGCTACTCAGAAGGTAGAGGCCAGAAGATGGCTTAAACCCAGGAGTTTGAGGTTGGTGTGAGCTAAGCTGATGTCATGGCACTCTAAGCTGGGCAACAAAGTGAAACCCTATCTCAAAACAAATTAAAAAAGAAGAATTTCTCAGTTTTTGTTTTTAGAACTGAGATCAAAATAAGGGAAATCACAAATGACAAGGTATTAAATGTGAATATTACCTTTTCTTGGATGTCTTCGTTGTATGGAGTCCAGGACTATTGATGTGTGGTTAAGACAGAGCAAGGAGAGGGGTGAGGAATCATGTAGAGGGTCTCCATCAGCACGACCCATACGAGCTTTCACCGGAACGACTCCCACTCCCTTATTCCCTGTGTCCCTTCTACAGGCCATCATCCCCACCTGTGGGGCAGCGTCATTGAGATGCCAGTAGGACTTGGTAAGAAAGTTAGATGTTTACTCAGTAATATGTAAAATAATCTTCTAACCGAAAGAAAAAGTAAATGGCAGTGATGGGCTGGAGTTATGCTTGGCATCATGAGAATTTTCAGGTCAAAATAATAAAAAATAATTTCTTTTAGAGAGAGTACCATTTCTTTTAAATCATTAGTTCTCTTTCTCCAGGTTTCCTCTCTACCTCACATCAAAATCAAGAGGGGAAAGATGTTTACAGGGACCAAGTCGTAATCAGAGATGCCAACAAAATAACCTCTGGTGTGTGTGACCTGCAGTCTCTATTCCTCATTAAAGCATCTATCAGTTATCCTTATTGGCAAGAAAAGGGGCTGCCACTGAGACCCACAGCAGATGAAATGTAGCTGATCCAAGGGCTGCTGCTGCTTCCCCTGCAGGGATCAGATGAACGGCCACATCCTCCAGGGCCCTCTGACATTCCCAGGGGTGACCGTGATCTGAATCGCTCCCCCTAAGGAGTAAATAATACAGTAAAAGAGACGCTGGTACTTTGGGAATGTAGAAAAAATGATATGATACAGACTTTTGTTTGAATATATAATGGATATAGCAGTAGATCTTCCTACTTCATTCATTGAATCCAGTCTTAATCCAAAAAATACATTCCCCAAAACATATGGAAAACAAAAGTGTAATATTACTACTAATTTAGTGGCCAATTACAACAGCTACCATTTTTCCTTCCATTGGTGAAGTTTTCCAATAAAGTGTTTTGTAACAAAAAATAAAATACATTTCCACGGAAAGGTAAATGTAATTAAAATTCTTGTCTAATTACTCCGCAACTCTGAGGTCATCCATGGTTACAAGCAAGCAATAAATGCTTTATTTTGCTGCTACCACTAACTTCTTTTGATATTCCTGATTAAGTTGGTGACAGAGGCACCTCAGAAATACTTTGAATAGAATTTCTTACTTCTAGTTTGATGCTTTAAATTATATCTCTGTGAGAATACCAACTAAAGTGAGACTTCTATTCAGAAAAAAAAACTTAATAACTTTATAGTTACTTTTTTATTGCTTTTTGAGGAAAAAAACCCTAAAGCAGGTTGAATGCTATGTAATGTATGCACTCTATTGGTATGCTGTTTTATTCTGCATATTAAAGTATTGTTTTTACTACTTTTGTAGTAATTGTATTTTTTCTTGAAATTAATATATTAAATACATTTTTTACATTAAGCAAGAAAAACTTTTGCTTTAAATATATATATAATCCCTAAACTAAGTCCTTGGGCTCTAAACCCTATGTCGATACATTCTTGGACAATGAGTCAGGGTGGAAAATCTAAGGTTTATTCTGTGTTCAGTGTCTTGATTTGAAATATTCAGAATACAGTCTTACTCAGAGATTGGAAACTGCTTTAATATAGTATGCCAGCCATCCTGAAAGCCATTTCAATAGATTCTGTATCCTGGCATTTGTTTTAGAAATAATTGCATGCAAATGTATTTTAACATCTACCATGTCTCTTAATCCTAACCAGGCATTTTCCATTAGATGTCGTCTGAAAATCACATTAAGAAAAATATATCATCTGTGAAATTATATTCTGAATGCCCTAAATAGCAAAGAAAGGGACAATATCGAGTTAAACCCAGTCCAAAGTATTCCTTTTTTTCTAAACCTCCCAAATTTTAAAATGTTCATTTCACTTCTTTTAGTGCTAAATTATAAAACTGACCTGAGATCATCTGTTTTCTGAATTCTTCTGCTCAGTTTACCACAAAACTTTTTTAAAAATGAAAATGTACTGCTATGTCAAATTAAGATATTTTCTTTATTATTAGTAATACAAAAAAAAACCCATTTTTTGTACATCTAGTTGAAATGCATTTCGGCTAAGTTCAATTTTAGGACTGTTCTGTTCTCAAAAGCAGAATTTTCCAAGAAGAATTTTGAAACTGAACTGGAATGAATATACTATAAGTTCCTAGTGTAGTTAAGGAATTCGGGAAAGATTATTAAGAAATAAAACACATGTAAAGTCACAGGAAAGCAACGGACAAGAAGAGAGAGAAGAGTCCATAAAAACAAAATTATCCCCTTCCCTTTAAGAAACTGCATTAAATCTTTACTTAAATCAGTATCTTGTGTCATTTTATGTTGGTCACTGTTACTTCTTCAGGTTTACACAAGTTGGAGGATTCTAGGTACCTCAGAAATGTGGTTTTTACGTATTTGAGTGCTAACTTAGCCTCCAAGAAGAAGGCAGGTGGTATAAACAAGTAATAACAAGAAATCTTAAGTGTGATATTTTCTCATTTACTATGTGAAAACAATTTTGATCCGTATTTAGAAGATTTCTCC
>CAUYRH010107228.1:0-10243 GCA_963574655.1 Perodicticus potto | reverse complement strand
TCTGACTGTGGGTGCATCTGTCGGTTTGTGTGGCTGGGAGATCTTTTATGAGTCTATTAGCTCATTTGCTCCCAATGGGCTTGGTGCTGTAAATATTTTCCTTACCACCTTGATCCTTCAGTCCACTCCCTACTCCGGTTTGGAATTCTAGAACTCCAACTCACCCAGAATTCCGATTGTTTGCATGTACATCTGGTCTGGATCTCTTGAACTGTAAAGGCTACAGCTACCCTCCAGTTCCTAGGAGGAGGGCTGGTCAACCACAACTGGAGAAGTCTCCAGTCCAAATTCATGGACCTGTTCTTATAGCTAAAAACTGGAAAGGCTTGGCAAAAGGAAAGGGATACTCTGCCTGCCCAGGGGAAGAATATGGGCATCCACACTCATGAGTTTGCAAGCCATTCAGAAACAAATGGTATCCTCTATGTTAACACTTGGCCTATGCATCTTGGCATGTGCATGTATGTTCACTTCTGGGTAACTCTGTGTATATGTATCTGTTGCCTGTTCTTGAAACACAGCTTTGGAGATATCAGCAATGGAGATTTGAGAAGCCTCTGCAGCTGTGGACAATGAAGCTTCTGTGTGTTTCTCACAACCAGGGGAGAGAAGAGAAGAAAGTTTGTCTGATGCAAAATACACAGGCTTGTCTTATATCTGGAGTCACAATAAATGCTGTGCAAGTGTTTCTGTGTTCCTGTGTGCGTGGGATGGGAGGGAAGCACCCAGTAAATGAAGGAAAGGACCTGGTATTTTTCAATTTGCCACTGAGAATTCCTGTGTACTGCAGAATATGGCCCTGAAAGAGAAGGCCTGGACCCGGCAGGAACATAGGGTGCACAGAGGCTGGCAATCTGCCAAACATAGAAAACATAGGTACGTGAGGCAAAGATAAAGCCTAGAGGACTGGTCATCTGCAGACTTTGCACACGGGGATATGGAAGTCAAAGGCCTTATGACAGGCATCATGTCTCATTGCCTAGGTAGGACTAGAGTATGTAATCTCTCATAGGGTTGACAGGACACAAAGTATACCTGCAGAAGGTTTGGGACATTGGGCCTTTAGAAGGATGTACATGAATCAGCCTCATGCCACACACACATAGCCCTGAGGGCAAGCTTCCAAAGAGCTGTTGTTCTGTATGTGAAAGTGGGAAGTGTCTGGGGGCAGGATTGGAGAATGACAGGGAGAATGGATAAAAGGGACCCCTGGCTTTCTGCCTGTGGGGATAGCACCAAGGAAAGCTGCCAGGAAGAGGCAATTCCCTCCCTGAGTCATGGGTTCCCATGCCTCCTTCTGTATATGTGGGCTTGTGTCAGGACTTGCACATACAGGTGGGGAAGAGAGCGAAGATTTGGAGGCACATGGCAGCAGGGGATCCTATGAGAGACTTTTCCAAGCATCCCAAGCTGGGAGAGAATGCCATTCTGCCTAGGTGACAGATAGCCAGGCACTTGGCTTCTACTTTGCCTCCTCTGGAAGTTACAGACCCCATCAGATCATGGCATCTGGGATGAGTCCCATGTGGACATTCTGGTCAGGGTCACTCACAGAGAAGCTGACCTCCTAGAGCAAAGGACATCTCTACATAGTGTGAGAAAGGAAGGACACCAGTGTAGAAAAGCATCTTTATGCTTAGTGTGCTTCAGGGTAAATGGAAGAGGATGGCCTGTCCCAGACATTACAGTAGTAACAAGATTTAGCTTGGGTGCTGAAGGGTTTGGAGGCTCCACACTAATCCGGGAAGCACACACTAATTTGTGTGCTTCCCAAAATCCTTGAGCTCAGAACAGTGTCAGGGGTTAACACTTGCCAGTGGTGGAGGCACTTCCAATGTGGGCGTCAGGACTTTTTCCCAGTTTCAGTGTAAGACAGGTGACTCACATGGGCACCTATCATGATACCCTCTCCCTTCTTCACCTGTGTACTCCTCCACACCACATGTATTGGCCCCTGTTCCTATCCTTAGTGCCTGTGAAGCTATGTGAAGTTAGAGGGTGTCACCTCTAACTTCCTGGATCCACCACCTGCTGGGTCCTTACATTTTTCTGTCAATAGCACTAGAAACACCTTCCTCTGTCAGGCTTGAACCTAAGATCAGAGGACATGGCTTGTGCAGTCTGAGCATGTCTTAGGGCTGATTCTCCAGCAAGGGAGTGTGATCCTGCTCTAAGCTTTGGCCTTCTCCCCTCCAATGCCCAGCACAGCACCTAGATAGGTCAGGTCTTCCAGACTCCGTGGTTTACCCAAGGATTTCTGAAGGCTCCTGCAGGCCAGTGCCTACTTTCAGTAGATGGTGGGAAAGGAAATGCCATTCCCAGGACTCTGGTAGAATGATGGATAGGAATTTTTGGTCTGGCCACAGAGCCCCGACATGGTGCCCTTGCTTGCTCTGCCTGTGCTCAAGCATTGGTGGCAGGATCTGCCTAGGCAACACACAACAGAGTGAAGCTTAGACAGAATCTTCTAATTGCCCACCATTACTTAGCAGAGTGGCACACCCAGCAGCCCATGACCTCTTGAAGGGATGACAGATCTCACAAAGCAAAGTCTATGTCTGCCCTGGGCTCTGTCAGAGTCCCACTCCTGTGACCAACTGCACAAGGAGTGATTCCGAAGCTACAGGCAGGAGTGAAGCGGGTCCGGTCTGTGTGCTGAATCAAAGGTTTAATTTCTTGGTGTGTCTGTATGCGTTTCTGTCCCTTCCCACACTTCTGTATGTTCCTTACACCCAATACCCTCTCTGTGTGTCTCTTTATCACCACAACCCTCTTTTTTTTTTTTTTTTTTTTGCCGTTTTTGGCCGGGGCTGGGTTTGAACCCACCACTTCCAGCATATGGGGCCGGCGCCCTACTCCTTTGAGCCACAGGTGCTACCCACACAACCGTCTTTTTTTCACTCGCTCTCCGTGTGGGTATCTCTCAGTGTCTCTCACTACCCCCTCCGTAAGCTTTCTTGTTCTCTTTCCTCTCTTGTAACATTATACATATGGAAAGGAGCAGTTGTTCAGTTTTAACATTTGTAATGGCACAAAGCAGGGGCTTAGACCAATAGTACCAAGTGTAAAGTTAGAGGACTTCCCGTAGGTGCTGGACTACAGGGGTTGGCCCATGGGTGTTTGACGGTTGGGACGGGCCGTGGCTGTGTTCTCTGCTCTCCACTGATTGGTGGGTGTTATACATGGGTGTGGTGACATGCGCACTCACTCCAACTGTATTTCCGGACGTTACAAAGGATGCTTGCGCATGCGCTTAGAAGCGCAACGTGAAGCTCGGGTCAGAGCTGGTTTGCTTGCGTAAATCTGTTTGCTTTGTCTGCTGGCGGAGTCGGCCATCTCCGTGCTTGTTCCTACCTTCCACTCTATTTGCAGCAGACTGTGCTGTGTACAAGGGACAATGGCCACCAAGGCAAAGCCTGACAGCGGCGGCGATCTTTCTCCGAAACCCTCGATCGACTTAGGCCCGGAAAGGGCCATTCCGGAGGGTGAGCATGGCTTGACACCTGGAGAGCGGGTTCCAGAGGTCAGTGGTGCCAGTGCTGTGGGTTGGGCCTCACAGGCCGTGATTTGTGAGATGACTGACGAGGGCACCGTGTTGACGGTGGAGGCTGTGCAGGACATTTTGGCTGTGGCAGAGACAGAGGGCACGGTGGCCCTGAGGGATGAGTTCCTGCTGGCGATGGATGACATACAGGAAGTGGTTGAGGTGATTGCAGAGACTGATTATGAGGATGAGTGGGAGGAGGAGAATGTACAGGATGGGCAAGAGGAGGAAGTTCAGGAGAAAGAGGAAGATAATCAGCAAGAGGAGAAACAAGAAGAGGAACAGGGGGAGAGTAAGAAGCAATTTCAGGAGGAAGAGATGGAAAAGAACCGGGAGTCATATGCAGGAAGCTGCCCTACGACATCTCAGCTGGCCCTGGAGGCTCTAGAGGTCCTTCAAGTAGGTTTGGAGCCTGTGAATTCCCGAGCTAGCAGAGCCCATGCTCGGCTGAAGCGCAATCTGTGCCAGAGGCGGAAGGCTTACCTTGACCATAGGAGAGCTATCATCCAGGGAATTCCTGGCTTTTGGGCCAAAGTGGTATCCTTTTCATTGTTATATGATTGGATTGTAGACACATGTACTAGGGGAAGTGGAAGTCATGTAAAACAGTGGGCCAGTTTCATGGTAGACAATATTTGTGTGCAGTGGGGAGGCTGGGGGATGGGAAGAACTAGATTTTACAAGAAGCAAGCAAGATGTCTTGCGTGCAGTTTACATTTGACTTCAGTTCCTGTGAGAATGCTGATGATATGCTGATAAGATAGGACGTGGAGTTGAGGTGTGTTACCAGGGGTGGGGTTTGGAGGAGGTTTTAAATATGTGTGAAGCTTCAATTGCTGTCCATTGTTTAACTCCTGGTGTGTCCCCCTTTCTTAACAGGTCACAGACTAAAAGGGATAGCAGCCTGGGGGTATAGATCTCACCAATAGAGGACAACTCAATAGGAAAATAGATGTGTCTAGGGGTGGGGGAAAGACCCATGCTACAGCACACTAACACAAAATTTAACTGTAAAATGAATGACATTTTGTGAAGGTGAAGTGGTAAGATGGCTTGAGGTGGGGAATTCAAGACAAGCCTGGGCAACACCAAGATCCCTTTCTCACAATATTAATAATAATATTTTAAAAAAAAGACTAGTCAGGGGTTGTGGTGCCTGTAATCCTACCTACTTGGGAGGCTGTGGCAAGAGATTTACTTTAGCCTAGGATTTGGAAGTTACAGTGCCCTATAAAGACTCCAGTTCACTCCATCCTGAGTGAGAGAAAGACTCTGTTCCCACTCCCATTCTCCCTCCCCCACAAAAAAAGAAAAGTGAAAATCAGGTGAGAAGTAATCTTTTACACTGTACATAGCACAGATGTCCTTTTGGAGGTGATAAGCACCTTTAAATCATTATAGTGAATATCACAAAAGAGTTTCAAATAACAGGAGTATTTGCAACAGGTTTTCCTGAGAAGGGAATAGGAATTTCCAGTTTAGTCAGTAGGAGCTGTGACAGTGTTCACATATAATATAAACTTGATTCTGCCAGGCCTACCACAAAAAGAGAAGACAACATAAACTCTCAAGAAATAGCCCCTTTGTTCCTCAGTGTTTGGTAGTCTTATGGTTACATGGGCACAAGAAATCCAGTGAGCCTTAATACAGGGGAAGAAGGAAGGGAAAGGGAGATCATAGTAGCAGGTCTCAGAGGACCTGATGAATTGTCTTCAGATTTGGTGTGTTGCTTCTAACTTTTCCTTCTCAGCACATGAAGGATCCTTAACCTCAAGCAGTTTGTGAACCATCCCCAGATGTCCATCCTGATGAGTGACCAAGATGAGGACATGCTTCACTACATGATCAATTTGGAGGTCAGGCCAAGGAGAAAGGTTGATGGGTTTAGGAAGAAAGGGGAAGCGAGATAATTCGTATAAGAAGGAAATAGCAGATCACTTGAAAAGAAAACTAATCTCTCTTTACTTTTTTTTCTGTTAGGTGGAGGAACTCAGAAATCCCAGTGGTTGCTGTAAAATCATATTATTCTTTCGGAACAACCCTTACTTCCGGAATAAAGTAATTAGCAAGGAATATTTCGATGAAATCACTGGTAAGAGATGGCACTAGGGATGGGTAGTGAGCATGATGGGATAATCATTGCCATCATAATATAACCCTTTTCCACATACCCCTCTTCTTGCAGAATACAGGGCATCTCATTCTACTCCAATTCAGTGGTATCAGGATTATGAACGTGAGGCCTACAGCCGTAGGCACCACAATAGCAGCCTTAACTTCTTCAATTGGTTTTCTGACCACAACTTCGCAGAATCTTCCCATATTGCAGAGGTGAGACCTTAATGGAAACTATAATAAATAGTCTAATTGGGTTTCCCAGCTGCTTTGGACATTTTCCTGAACTTTTTCTTGACCTGCCTTAATTTCTTCAATAGATAATCATAAAGGACCTGTGGCTCAATCCCCTATACTACTACAGAAGAATAATGGCACCTAGAAAGGAAACAGAGACTACAGGTAAGAAACCTAGGAGGTAGGGGTCCACGGGCATGTTGTCAGGGTCCTGGAAATGATTTTCATGAATGTAAAATTTGATACCCAGAGGTAAAAAGGAAGTGATGGAACTGAAGTCATCAGGATGTGGGCACATTAAAGACTGTAGTTTAAAACAGCTTTTAGCTGGAATGTTAAGCCACAGAAGCATAGTGAATGTCTAGCGTTAGTCAGCAACAAAGCTAAATAATTAACTTCATTTCTGAGAACTTCATTTACCCCATCATCAGTTGTCCTGCTTCCCTAAGAGTTGACTACCTGCATGTTTCTTTTCTCACACTTTCCATAGATGTCTGTGAATATTTATATAATCTTTTACCTTCATTTCCAACCATTTTTAGGTGTTTTTAAAATTTTCTTAAGCATATATTCAGCTTAATCCAGATATAGAGAGAATAGCACCCATTTCCTATTAACACTGTACATTATGTACTTGAAATGGGGCTACATAAAATAAATCAATTTATATATTTGTACATATGTATATTTATGTAGTTGAAATGGGCTATATAAAAAGTAGATCAGTTTAATGTACATATATATAAATTAATCTGTTTTTTTCTGTATCCTCATTTCAACTACATAAATATACACACACACTAGATGGTATTTATTTCTCCCTTAATATGTCCCAAGTTCATCCTGATGTCTTGTCTGCATTTTTAACCACCTTATCTGATTGTCCTTCATTTCCTGTGAATTTGATCATATTAGATAGGCATCACCTAAATCTGTATATATGTATATGCAAGTCAGTAAATGAAATGAATTCTACTATGCCCACTTACCATATAACGGGCAGTTTGGCCATGCATGGTAGTTCATGCCTGTAATCTTAGCACTATGGGAATCTGAGGCAGAAGGATCTCTTGACTTAGTAATTTGAGACCAGCATTAGTAAGAGAAAGACTCCTTCTGTATAAAATTAGCCAGGCGTTGTGGGAGGTACCTGTAGTCCTAGCTCTACTTGGGGAACTAAGGCAGGAGGAGATCTTGAACCCAGGAATTTGAAATTGTGAGCTAAGTTGACACCACAACTCCTTACCCTAGGTGACAGAGTAAGACTCAGCCTCAAAAAAAAATACATATATAAAAATATATATGTAAATAGAAAACTGAAAAAAAAGCTTAATTTTGTTACAGTGGGTAATTACTATGGTTTTCAGGGGTCAATGAGTATAAGAACTTTTATTGGAAGTTATCATAGAGTTTTCTAAGAGGGGAAATCAATATTTGATTCATATGGTTTTTCAAGTTAGTGCAATGGTGAAATGACTTGAGCATAATTTATCCCCTAGTGTTTGCTTATTCATATAATAAACATTGTATACTCACAGTTATTTTCATAATATTTTATTTAAAAAACTGTCTAACCAACTTATATTAAGGTTTATCATTGCATAAAATATTTGAAAAATTCTTGTTCTTATTGACTTGTAGAAAAGTGAGGGGTAAAATACTCTAAATAGCAATACACAGTAAGGGCAAATAATGTAATTCACATAGAAAATAGGGGAGTTGAATGAATGTCAGAGATTCAGAGAAATAATTGTTATTAAAGGTTTTAAGAAATATAAACACATACATTTTTGTGTCTTTTAACAGATTTGAGATATTAGGAATATTTCATCTTAAAATGTAATTTATGGCTGTGTCTTTTTATCTTCTGTTCTGGAATTCTCATTATGTAAAAAAAAAGTTGGTATTCTTGTTGTAGGTCATTTAGGTTATTAGCACATGTTCATTTTTTTAAAATTCTTGTTTCTGTTCACTGCTCATGCCATATAATTTCAATTTACGTAGCTTTAATTTTTCTGAGTATGTCATCTTCCTCCTCAAAACTTCTTTTGAAATACCTATTGAAAGTTTCAACTTACATATTGGAGTTTTCAGATCTGTAATTATCTTTCAATTTATAATGATATACACTAAACATGTTTCTCTTTTATTTTAGTACTTTGAGGTTTTTTTTTTTTTTTTTGAGATAATTTCATTCTGTCCCGCTGGGTAGAGTTTCTCTGCCTTCATAGCTCCCACAACCTCTGACTCTTGGGATGAATTGATTCTCTTGCCTCAGCCTCTCAAGTAGCTGGGAGTAAAGGTGCTTGGCACAACACCCAGCTATTTTTAGAGTTGGGGTCTCCCTTTTGCTCAGGATAATGTCAAACTCCTGAGCTTAGGCAAGCCACCTGCCTCAACCTCCCAGAGTGCTAGGATTACAGGTATGAGCCACTGTCCCTAGCTACTTTGACTATTTTAAAAGTTTATTCCAGAGATCAAATTTCTGTTAACTTCTTCATTTCATATATTTTTAGATTTTATGATATAATGTACGTCCTTGTGTTGTGGTTACATTGTTTGCTTTTATAAATTTTAAGTCTAAGTTAAAAGTGTACCCTTCATTTCGAATGTGTGCAGTGTACCAAGTGTGCAATATCCCCTTCTTTTCTGACTCCTCCACTTGAATTCATTGAGTTTTGCTTCCATAAGTGTAAGTGTTGACTAGCTAGTGCCAATTTAGTATTGAGCACATGTGTTTTTCCATTCTTGTGATAACTTGACATAGAAGAATGGTCTTCCAAATAAGGTGTTACAAAAGATAATAGATTACTTTTTTGTGGCTATAGTATTCTATGGTATCCTTGTACTATATTTTATTCATCCATTCATGTATTTATGGGAAATGAGTTACACTCATTTATCCACTGGGTAAGTCACATAACAGAACCTACTCTGAAGAAGGCAGATGATCAACACACACATGAAAAAATGCTCATTGTTAGAAATGCCAGTCAAAACCACTTGTAGAGATTATTTAACCTCAGTGAGAACAGCCCACATCATAAAGTTCCAAAGCTGCAGATGTCCCATGGGTACAGAGAGAATGATCACTTACACATTGTTGATGGGATTGCAAACTAATAGAGACTTTTGGGGAAAAGAATGGGAATACTCAAAGAGATAAAGGGTAGACCTTCCATTCAATCCTGCCATTTCAATACTAGGTATCTCTCTAGAAGAAAATAAAAATCATTTTATCATAAGGACATTTTCACTAGAATATTGCAGTTCTATTCACAATTGCAAAGATGTGGAAAAACCCAAGTGCTCATTAACCCATGAATGGAATAATATTCAGCAATGAAGAAAGATGGAGAATTTACATCTTTTTTTTTTTTTTTTTTTGTATTAAATCATAGCTATGTACATTAGTGCAATCATGGGGTTTAGTTTGTGGGCTTCATATACAGTCTGAAATATTTTCATCCAGCTGTTCAACATAACCTTCATGGGATTTTCTCATTTATCATGTGAAAACATTCGTGTTCTGCATTTAGTAGGTTTCACCTGTCCCATCTAAGATGCACCGTAAGTGTGATCCCACCAGTCACCCTCTCTCCACACACCCTCCTGAGGGGGACTTTATATCTTTTATATTTGGCTTCATATACTTTGTCATTTTTGTTTGAAAACGAGGCTTTTTTTTCCCTTTTGGATAATATTTTATTTTTTTTAATTTTTTTATTTTATTGCCTTTGTTATTAAATCATAGCTGTGTACAATAGTGCAATCGAGGGGTACAATGTGCTGGTTTCATATACAATCTGAACTATTTTCATCAAATTGATTAACATAGCCTTCCTGTCATTTTCTCAGTTATTATATGAAGACATTTGTATTCTGCATTTAATAAGGTTCGCCTGTACCCTTCTGAGATGCACCGTAGGTGTGGCCCCACCATTTACCCTCCCTCCACCTCAACCTCCCCGCTCCCCTCACTACCCTTGCCCCTTTCCCCATATTCTTCTGTTATAGTTCAGTTATACCCTTCATAAGACAGCTATAAATTAGCTTCATAGTAGATCTGAGTGCTTTGGATACTTTTTCTTCCATTCTTGAGATACTTTGCTAAGAAGACTATGTTCCAGCTCCATCCATGTAAACATGAAAGAAGTATAGTCTCCATCTTTCTTTAAGGCTGTGTAATATCCCATTGTATACATGTACCACCATTTATTAATCCATTTGTGGATCGATGGGCACTTAGGTTTCTTCCATGACTTAGCAATTATGAATTGGGCTGCAATGAACATTCTGGTACAGATGTCTTTGTTATAATGTGATTTTTGGCCTTCTGGGTATATA